>JAPYZR010004533.1:0-13291 GCA_030522945.1 Trichopria nigra | reverse complement strand
ACTATTCCTGTTATGTAACTGTGACAATTTGGAGGCGGACATTTTGATGTAACTGTTACATAATTGTGACATAACTTCTGTGATTGTTGACTGGGATGGCATTTCAACTATGGATGAATATTAAATTATATTTTGAAATTTTTGATATTGAAGTATAATAGATATTATATTATTCAATTGTGTACAACTGGTGTGTATAGGTTTATAAAGTGAACGGATGTAAGATTGGTCCTCGTAGATATGAGTATCACTTAAAAATACAAGAAGTCATCATACCTTTGTTATCACTCATACGATATACGTGCCATCTGGAGTAAGTTTTTAAAATATACTTCAGTTATATATATCGAAGTACTATATATTCCAAGAAGACAGGAAATTTCATTTGTTCCACGCGAAATAGAATAATATTTGCAGAGAATGGTGATGTTAACATTGTCTTGTTGTTACACAAAATATTTTATTTGTCTCTTATCCATCCTTCGTCTGTTGCTTACTATCATAAGAGGATTAAAAGTTTTAACTATAATTTCATTTCAACTTCCCAGATTTTAATATGCACAGAGATGCTACACTGGCGTTTGGACTTTATGCGTAGAAAACTGATGTTTACGAGATAGTAACCCATAAAATTCGAATAAAAATATATTACTAAATAACGTATTACAAATCATGGAAAAATTACTCTAAACATTTTCACACATTGTCGCTATCTTTAATGAAACAAATTTATACTGTTTCCTGAAATAAATTATATTACTGATCACGAAACAGAATTTCCTAGGACAAGTTTATCAAAAAAATTGTATATAGGCATTTAGTACTCAAATAGCTCCAGAATCAACTATAATTTCTTCTGCATTTTTGTTTATATAGTAAAATATTAATTCACTATTTATATACAAGTATTTTTAAGATTTATAGTCTATTATTATTTTTAACACGCCGGGCGCTTTTCTCGATTTCGTGCCCTAGGGTGAAAGTTTTTTTACGGGCGTAAATAATCGAGCTTCGAGGCCCATCGTATCGTATGTATCACGTACGAAATATCGATCTCCAACGAATGTGATTGTCCCTCTCGCTTCGCTCGTGTCATCAAACTTCTCACTCGTGGAAATCTATAATTATACCCTTGGTAAATAACATACTAATTACACAATTCTAAAAATTCCATACTCTCATTGCTACATTATTCTATTACGATTTGTAACATTTTTGCTTACCATTTGTAATTTCTGAAATTAAAAATTTATCATTGATATATATGTAAGAGTATTTCTAATTATTTACAGGATTTAATGTACCGGATATTTTACGTTACTACAATTTTTGATATTACCGAAAAGATGAGATAACTAAAATAAATTGTATACTTTAACTATTAGGTCATTGTTTACACGCTATAAAAAATACAACGTTATGTAGATAGCTTTCTATTTGTCTGATCTTATTAATTACTTATTTTATTAGGTTGTATCATATTCGGGTCTGACCAAGAAGTCGCTGGTGTTATGAGGGCAGTAAGACGGTGCAATGCCACCGGTATATTTTACTGGATCGGAAGTGACGGCTGGAGTGCACGGGGATTAGTTAGCAACGGAAACGAAGCTGAAGTCGAGGGAACATTGTCTGTTCAACCACAAGCAAATCCTGTGAAAGGATTTGAAGATTATTTTCTCAATCTTACAGTTGAGAATAATAAGAGGAATCCGTGGTTTGTTGGTAAGTGATAACTTTAATCAAGAAATAATATTATATTATATATATATATATATACTCATATATTCATGGATCAACCTTGTTAGATGGAAGAGTTTCTATAGACAGCAATAAGACTTGGCAACTGGACACAATGAAATACTGATATAAAAAAGAAATTATAGACCATATTTAAAACTTATCGCGAAAATACGTTTAGAATTTTGTCCAAAAAATGTTGTTCTGGAATATTTTGTATAAACGCAAAATACAGATAATAGACATAGATCTAAAATATTTAGGTATTTATGAATATATTGTAACACCCCCCCCCCCCCCCCTCCTACACACACATACACACACACACACATATATATATATATATATATATTTACGCGAGCTGAACGTTTTAATATTTCAATGGTTTCAGTCGGACGACAAAAGTATGCTCTCGCCCGTATCAAATTATTTTTATATTAATAAGCGTCACTTCAGCTCGCGATTATTGAAATTCCTCGATTTCGAATTGCATGCGTTTAATTAATGCCAATTCTCATCTTACTTTTGATTTCTATATTTTCTTAGTTTCGATGGCAAAACGAAGTATACACATATGTATATACGCATGTGCGCGCATGAGTGAGTGTCGTGTGCTTGTATGACTTCCAGGAAAAGGAAATTCCCTCTTACTTTACTTACTTTTATATATATATACTCAAACAAAAATGTCATTTAATTTCATTGATTAACCTTGTTTGATATTTAAAGACAATAAAAAGTTAGCGGTACGTTACGAGTATATAAGTAATTGTAATGGCAAAATCTCCTAAATTCATCATTGAAACTCATTTCATTATTAAACGGTAATTGAATGTCATTAATTCGGCATATTAATTAACATGCCTGATTTCTTCCACATCGTCAATTACTTTGCTCTAAATTTCAATAACAAATTTTTATTAAAACATATAATGAAAGTATGTGTACCTGTATACTATGAATTTTTTATGGTAAATTTAAATTTATGGAACACATAAATTTCAACATGATAGGAACGTTAGCTCTCGATGCGTTATATTAATTATAGAATTGGAAAACGACGTTCAAACATAATTACATGAAATGCATCATCTGTACACCCTAAAATATATAGTATTTCACTTTGATCGCAAATTCTACATAATGAATCTATTTATATATATTCGATAAATATTTCTTGAAATCAGTAATATATATATACCTATACTTGTAATAATATTTCGACTATATGCAATATCTTTGTATACCTGCTAAATAAATTCCAACGAAATAGAAAATATGCAAACACGCATGATATTTAAGTGGACATTCATCCATTATATGTATATATATTATGTTCGATTTCAAAGGAAATTAAGTTATCCTGAAATTCAAGAGGAAGCACTTCGGCGAGGAGAACTTTATTTCGGCACTTATATATTACAATATTTCGCGGCACATCCCGGTGTCTGCTTGTTCTCTATGTGATTGACATCTCCTTTCACATTTGCAAGTCGACAATTCGCGGGTCGGCGAGGAAATCCCCTTTCCGGGCTTTAAATATATAACAACAGCATCGCTCTGATTTCAGTCTTAATCGACTCGACATAACGGTGATAAATTAGTAATAATATCCTGTCTAGGAAAGGATCAAATGGGTGGTGTGAGCTTTGAGATATATGTGATTTCCTCATATATACAGAGCTTTAAAAGTCCATGGAGACCAAATTCGATTGTTACCTATACATAAACCGAAAGCAAAAACAGAAAACGTAATATATAAATGTTATGTTCAATTTTTAATGTGGATATATGGAAATACAACTACAGTAATTTATTACAATCTATAATCGAATAATTACTATTTTCTTTCGAAATTTTCATTTTCTAAAGACTATAATCTCTATTTTTGTGATCGATATAGGTGATGAACATTTACCGTGGGTTTGACGTCGCTTGAGAATGTTGTTCATCATCTGTCCCCTTTTCAACTTGTCCTGGAATACCGTTCATCAATGTCACTCTCACTAAATATCCCATTCCTCAGAATACCATGCTGCAAATACTAAAATATTACAAAGATTATTTAATAGTGAGTCACAGTTAGAAATGGAAATTTGACAATATAGTAGTAGTGGACACATCATGCCATGAATCAGTCTTAAATTCATAGAGTCCATAAAATTTAATAAGACCCGCCTTGAAATATTATGTATTGAAATATTAGTCATCCCCAAAATACCACCAAAAAGCTTAATTCCGATACGGTAGACTTTTCAGCGTTTTATTGACTTATTCCTATAACTAGGATGGTAATATTTTCAAAGTCATACGAAGTTTTCAAAAAGTGGACAACACTTCGTTTAAAAAAGTGTGGAAATGTATAGTTTACATTTTTGCCCATTCTGACAATAGAATAATGGTAATGCGTAGGTATAGAAATAGGGAATACTCAAGGCACTTAATGAGTCTTCAATTCCTGTACAATGGTGAGGTAAAATTAAAAAACATTCTAATATTGATGAAAGTATGTAGGACAACATTTTTTAGTTAGTATTATTGCAAATCAGGCTTCGACAATTCAAGATGATAGATTCAAAATGCCGATCAAAAAGATTTTCATTTGAGCCACTATATATAGTCCTTCATGAATTATATTAACACAAAATTATAATGTATTATCTGATTGTCATTAGAAATTAAAAACATAAATGCTGTAAATCATTACATCATAATAATGATAAGTATTCTCAAAGCTGCGCTTTTGGGAATCGTCATCTGCTTTATTTTCGTTTCAAGCAAACGACAGAAAAAAATTACACTATATACTCGGCATGGCCGCTTGAACATTGTATAACGTGTTGTTTTAAAAAGTCACTCATTCTTCAATAGCATATCGTTATAGTCAATATAGATTCGATCAATTCTGAAATTGCTACAAATCGGTAATACTGCCATCGTAATTAAATTTCCCGTCGACCCGCCTTAGTGCAAAGAAGTACTGTTGCAAGTGATTATTACTTCTATTTTTATCATTTTCAATGATATCGCTTTCGCCGTAATTAAAACATCCGATTGATAAAAAAGCGGCTCAACCGTGAGTCTTATAAAATATAGGGTTATAATTGGATGAAATTAATTGGAGAATTATAAAAGCATCCAAATTTATTTCTAATAATTATATTCACGGAGAACATTAATAGCGCCTCATCTTGAATCACACATTATATAGTATTTTTTATCTTTTTAAAAGTTACAAATCTTATAAATTATTGTACCAAATAAGAATGGTATAAGTAAGTTTGAAATTTCGCTGTAAAAAAATATTTTCATTACGTGAGCATAAATACTTTTCATAACTTTACCTAAGACAATTTCGAGATTTACTAACTTATCTAACTATAACACGTATAAAAGGTTAATCTTTCAACTGTATTGCGGGAAAACTTCAACCTTTTGTCTTCTGGCTAATTAGTTTCGCCCCTGAGAATTGAACTTTTCATGTTAAAACATTTAATGTAAGGTCGTATTTCGTGTGACAGTAAAATCGACGCAAATGAACAGAGGCGAAGCATTTATAATATACGACTGAAAAAAACTGATAAAAGACGCAAGTAAGAAGCGTATGCTTCAAGGAAAGAACGGCATTTGCATTGGTAATTCCTCAATGCTCCATCGCCTTTATACGCGAAGTACATATTCCCTCGCAAATGACTTCAGCTATGTCTCTTGTGTAGCTTCGATGTAATCTTATTTGTTCCCCGCTTCTTTCTTGATGACAATGCTTTCGGAAAGCTTTCCTCGAACCTACATACCTGCGATGATAGTACCCACTTGATATTCTCCGGGAATAACTTAGCGATTACTTGCGTCATTGCTTTCACGAGCGTAGGTTACCGAATTATAAATTCAATTTGTCGTAACACAACGGTATCTGCAATTACAGAGTTTTGGGAGGATCACTTTCACTGTCGTTATCCAAATTCGTCATTGACTCCTTACAATCAGAAGTACAAGGTGGCTTGTACGACGAAGGAAAGACTGACGAAGGAGAACACCGCCTTCGAGGACCAATTGCAATTCGTCTCCGATGCTGTGATGGCATTCGCCTACGCATTTCGGTAAGTTAAAAACGAATAACGATCTGCAATATTGACAGTAAGTCATATAGAATACTCAACATATGATCCAAATTCCACTACTGAATTACAAAAAAGTCCAACGTGTGACGTTTAAAAAATGTCACACACCGTTTAATACTACTGACATGCACAATATATGTGTACACGCCACACAAAAATGTAGTATGCCATGCATGCCACGATTACATATTTATACACTGCACGAACTTGATGAATTGTTTAAATTTATAATAAGATCGATTTTTTTATTAATTCAATTAATTTTTCAATGAGACAGATAGCGAAGAATTTTTACATTTGGTAGGGTGCCATAGTATGTCATAAAAGAATAATAATTCGTAATGTAGAAAGTAAATTTAGAAAAGTCACTCAACTCATGAATGTAATGTGGAAATTAAAATCGCGAATAAGCACTGAAATGTGATGCTCACGTATGTATGTATCATGTATTTTCGAAATTGGTTTAACTGAATACCTGCTTTCGTCTTCTAGTGACATGCACAAGGATCTTTGTCATGGAAAGGAA
This sequence comes from Trichopria nigra, assembly GCA_030522945.1. Classification (NCBI taxonomy): domain Eukaryota; kingdom Metazoa; phylum Arthropoda; class Insecta; order Hymenoptera; family Diapriidae; genus Trichopria; species Trichopria nigra. Next base: position 6,907 of record JAPYZR010004533.1, on the reverse strand, counting down.
GGCCTTTGCGACGCAATGAACCCAACCAAAGGAATAGATTTACTACATTACTTACGGAAAGTTGACTTTGAAGGTAAACGAAATGAGTTCAATTTACTTTGATTATTGCTCGATGCCAAGTTAGATGACATTTTACATCCGAAGTCGGATTTGTTTATTAATCTCCTACATAATATAAAGTGTCATAATTGTATTATTTTTTAGTTCTGCAAATAATAAGTCGATCATAACTTTAATTTTGTTCAAGTATATAAATACGAAAATAAGCTTAGAAAACCACTAAACTAGGTGTAAAAGACAATAACTTGACATATTCTCAAAATAATGAAATACTCATGTATGTGTGTACATATAGCAAATAGTACATCAGAATTGAATTAAAATCAATTGAATATGGAAGGAATTCATTTAGCAACTTTATTCAGGAGTTTTCGAGTTTTACTTTTTATCCGATATAAAAACATGCACTGAAGAACATAAAATTTACGTTTGTAACTGGCAGTTCTGTTCTCCAAGAGTACGCATCATTTTTATTATATGTCAGAAAAATTGTGCTTATAAAACGTAATTGCAAACAAAAATTTTTATTGTCGACATTCTAGGTATTTTATATTTTCTATAATATCAGATTCTAAATCGTGATCTGCAAAAATTCCATCTATTGATTTCTGACATAATAAATATTTCATATAATAACAATAAATTTAGTTTGATTATTAATAATTAAAATCTGATTTTAAAATTGTTTTTTTTTTTTTTTTTTAATCAAATCGAAATTCTGTTAACTTTGAATGTTAAGCTATTGTAAGCTTATCTGTATATATACTGAACCTCACTACACGTGTAGTTAAGCTCACATATATTATGTGGTAATGATTCGGTCAAAATTGCAGAACAATCCGACTTCTGCATTTAACGACTAGTCTCTTGAGAACTAATTGGTAAAGAACGACTGCCCTGGAAAGTAAAAACATATCTCCCAAACTTCTTTCTGGGAACAACGACGCCAAGTGTTATTGTAGTTATAGAATGTTATTTATAGTGTATGTTAATTTCAAGTGTCTGACACTCCAGTGTTCAGTGTTAGTGAGCAAGAAATGTACTGACATTCGGATTATTTAAACCCTTGCACTCATACCCTAGTAATTTATTTATTTGCCATTCAGACTACATTGATTCGTAAAAGAAATCTTAAAAATGGATTATGTTACTAAAAACATTTCATTGTCAATCAAAACATGAAAGTGATATGAATACACCTATAATCATTTCCATTTTTTCCAAGATTTACTGCATAGTCAATTCATCATTCGATCATAAATATATAATATCAGAATAAAAGATATTTTAAAATTAATATACTATAGAAAATAATACATGGGCAATTTGTATATTACAGGTTTAAGCGGCGATATGTTCAAGTTCGATAAGGACGGCGACGGACCAGCAAGATACAATATCATCCACTTTAAACAGGTATCGCCAGGTCAATACAAATGGGTTCGAGTAGGAAAATACTTGCAAGATACGTTGATCCTAAACATGACTGGTAAATTTTTTTGTCAATTTCACATAAAAGCAAATAATATTGTTTTTAATGATATTTATTCTCGATAATACGTATATATTAAATGTTCTTGATTCAAGTAGCAAAGATTATGACGTACAGCTTATTTAAGCGCGACACATACGTATTAAATTCTATTCGCACGACATGCAATAATAACTAATTACCCGTAATTAAATATACATGGTATACAGTTTATGAAACATTTTAAGATTTATGAACAAAAATTCGTTGAATAAGTAAAGAAAATAATTATTGGTGTTCAATAAATATTAAAATTTATGATACGGGCGTTAAAGAAAGGCAAATAATTAAGGAATTTAAAATTAAACCGTTGGAACAAATAAAACGACAATGAGCATATATAGGTTAAATGTTTCACGATAAGGATATTGGAAAAGAAAAGTGACAATCTATGTTCAAAAATCAATTTTCTAGAACATTTTCTTCGAAGTGCGTACCTTTTCAAGTTTCATATAATTGAAAAGTTATGGCCGTATTATTTATTTTATAATTTAGCGACTTATCTGGGAAGTGGCTGATCTTTTTATAGAATGTAACACAATTTATAATAGGAATTCATTTATTGTTATTGATCTGGGCTTTAAATTTAAATCGTTGTTAAGCTATAACATATATACAAGCTCTATATGATGGTCGCGATTTAACAATTAACGATTATATAAATATTGCGTTTTGAAGGGATTATTCATTATTCATTTTATACATTTTTCTTTATGTAATCTGACAATAAAATATTGGCACCAATTTAAGAATATAGATGAAGTTCGGATTGATCTTTGTATGGTCTCCGCAACCATCTACACATAACGTTGGTTAAAAACGATCAAATTTCTTTCAACCTGATTGGTGTAATATTCTTGATATAACTAAATTTTCAAACGCACTTTATAACACTATTTTGATATTAATAATTATTATAATATTTGATAAAAATATATATTACATTACATTAAACGTGGAAAAAAGTATAATTCGACTTCAGTTTAAATATAAATAATACACGCGCGTTTGCATTATTTTGAAGTTATAATATATGCTTAATAGCGGCACATGAACAGATAGAATATCATATAGGATTTAATAGCGTGCCGGTTATAACGATGCACGTGCTCTATACTTCAGTGCTGTGTCGTGAAAAATATGTCACAATTTCAACGATACTTTTCTCAAGTACATGAAATTGCGACTTTTCAATAGTATACAATTTTTGTATATAGTATAGCATAGAAGTATAATTTCTTTTCAATATATTTTATTTCGTATTCAAGTTTTGAAGTTTTCTTTCATAATATTTACGGAACATATGAACATCTTATGCGTGGTCTTTCATTTAATTTTAATTATAATTATATATATTAAGAAAAATATTCCTTACATTTCGTCAGTCATGCCATACGAAGAAGTAAAAGGCTGATTTTTTTTTTTTTTTTTTTTTTTGGAGTGCGCGAAATACAAAGTCGTCAGTCGAATACGAATGTAGAAATACCCGCGATTTCTCGATTGGGGACAGATTGTTAAGCGAAATTTCTCACGTACCTTGTAGAAATCCAATTCCGTCTGGAGCATCCCCTGCCGCCTGAGAGTGTGTGTTCGTTACCTTGTGAACTCGGCCAAGCAAAGAAATACGTCGAAGGCGAGAGCTGCTGTTGGCATTGCTTCAATTGTACTCAATATCAGGTTGGTAATATCGTAGAATAAAAGAGACAGGCGTAATTTTTGTATAGTTTTGTAGGGCGTCTGGGAGTTTCGAACATCCCCTTTGTTTCTCGCAATCAACCACGCCTCTATATAATTATATTACATTTCTTATATAGAAGAATTTCATTTTAATGACCTCATCAAATTCCTTTCATGAACGCCCTCCTTAATTTCTTTCCGCAAATTTGGAAGCACGTATAAACGATATCGAAAATAATCACATATATATTGAACAATTATTATTACCCAATGATCAACATGTCTTAAATTTATCAAATTATGGATAAATATAAAGATAAGTGAATTAACGTTGACAATTTCTCATTTATCGTGGGAATTTCGCCAGATACGTAAACCCGACGATGAGACGCAATGCATTGATTGCTTGGAAGGAACCGTTCCTGACGAGACCCATTCATATTGCCGCAACATTCCGGAACAGTTCTTAAAGGTGGAAAGTGGATGGGCGATTGGCGCCTTGTCCTTCTCATCAACTGGAATTTTGGTAATATCCTTTGAAAATTGAATCTTTACAGCTTCCAATTTGATTTTTATCTTTCTTCTTGCCTATTCGTGAAATTTTGCTTCTTTAAAAATGAAATTATATTATAAAATATTGTTAATTTATTACCGATCATATAATATTTGTGGCATTTTTATGCAGATAACGTTGTTGGTCGGTGGAATTTTTGTCAAGCACAACGATACACCTGTCGTACGAGCATCCGGGAGGGAGTTGTCGTACGTATTACTCACGGGAATATTACTATGTTACTTGGTCACTTTTGCACTGGTTATGAAACCATCCGACACTGTGTGCGGAATTCAAAGGTGAGTTAAATCCATAGCTAAATATTATAATAAAACAATAAGTTCTTACCTCTTGTAAATGTATCATTTTGAAGATAATCTGTTTTATTTTTAAATGTACGTTTGAGTGAGAATAATAAATATAGAATATTTTTAGACAAAGGTAAATGTCGATACAAAGTATAAATTATTTGTTTCTTCGGTAATATATAAAACGTTTGAATTAAAAAGTTTGTACATATCGATTTAATCAGAATTTAAAAAAATAATAATATTGCTATTAGCGTATAACTCAATTTAAAAAAATCTATTTAAGTAATGATTTACTAATTATTTATTGATAAACCATATATTATTCTGATTGCTAATTTTTTTCATCCAACGAATACACCGATCACATGATGAAATATTTCTTGAAGTTTTATCTGAGATTGCTGAAGCAATAAATCTTGCAGATTTACAGCTGGATTCTGTTTCACTGTGGTATATGCGGCGCTCTTGACAAAAACGAATCGAATATCCCGCATCTTCAACGCTGGCAAAAAGAGCGCTAAGCGACCGTCTTTAATATCGCCTCGATCCCAACTAATTATTTGCTCAGGGTTGATTTTCGTACAAATCTTGATAAACGGAGTTTGGATGATCATCGATCCAGCAAGAGCAATGCATCACTATCCGACAAGGGAAGACAACCTTCTCGTCTGCAATAGTTACATTAATGCGAGTTACATGATCGCTTTTACCTATCCTATCATTCTCATCGTCATTTGCACCGTCTACGCCGTATTGACTAGAAAAATTCCCGAAGCTTTCAACGAGAGCAAACATATAGGTGAGATCAATACTGCATGTATTTAAACGCAATAACAATCGAGCAGCTCGTAATTGCTAATTTAATTAAATCGAACAAAACCGGATACTTTTGTCCTCCGACATGAGCAATAAAAATTTATGCATACAGAAGAAATTATATTCCTGAAATGACATATATTCATACCCCGTAAATATCATGGTTTTGTGGTGAAAATATTTTTACTATATCATGCAATGGAAAACGTGTATATACATAAGATTTTTATATAGTTTCAAGAATATGACAAAAATCTCGAGTCAAAAATGAAATTCGAGGCGAGAAATGCGCAGTTTTCCTCTTTCGAAAGCCTTCAGTTCTCCGTTGACGCACCGCATATTATCTATCTTACGACTGGAATATTGCAAGAATGAAAAGCCTTACTCTTATGTAAAGTAATAAATGGCATTATGTCTACGCATATGTCCGGGCTTTTTGTACATTTTATGCGCCGCTCGCTCATAATTGGATGTTTGGGAATGCTTCCGCTATACCAGCATAAAAAGGCAGCATTTTCATGCAAATGCGACAAAAAATGCCGCGAATATCGCAGACGAAAAAACTATTCTGGCAATATTTACAACTCGTGCTGCAATTTCACCTTTTCCCTTGTAATATCTCGTAATTTCACATGTTGGCTGGTCCAACCAATAAGTAGTTAGGTTTACCAATTAGTTAGTAACCCTTTACTACTTATTTGTTGAACCAGCCAACCTTTTTTTTCCGTGCAAAAATGACAAATTGCAACATAAAATTATCATCTTTGAGGACAACAAGATGACACTTCAAATATTTCAAATTGTTTTTATCACTTGGAATTATTTTATGATCGCTTGTATTTTCTTTCCACAGTTTTGACGTTTGATATCGTTATGACCAACATTCAAATCTTTCGCACTTTTCTTCTGCTATTTTTCTCGGATTTTTCGCCCTAGTACCCATGCCCAAGTTACCTCTGTCTACATTACTTTACATATATCTCCTATATTACAAAGTTTCTCCGATTTCACATGATCTTCTCGTATACTTTTTAGATTTTGTAGATAAACCTCTAACTTGTCTTTTATTTTATTACCTTTCCGTTTTTTTTGTTAGATTACTTAAAGATTTTTCAAGTGCAGTAGAATACTAACCCCCTTAGTTTCACTTTATCTCGCCGTGTACTTTCATTTGACCTGTGCAAAGACCACGCGTCGAATATTTATGTCCTTAATTCAACATCTACAATTATCACTGATAATTAGGTATTACAGGCTGAAGTAACCCGATACCCTTAGTGCGATTACATTGTACGGTTTTTTACTGCACCACTCCACGCAGTTAATACGCTTCCGTTTATCTACATGAATGAGTGGAAATATAGCTCAATTAGCACTGCGGCGTGCACCGCAGTAAAAAACGGCGCTATACCGCCCTTTCAATCCACATTTGCGCGCTTTTAACTATGGCGTAAATAAAGGTTCGTTTTAAAACATACAAAATAAAAAATGAGCTGTGTGTAGTCATGTTTTATTGTTGATAATATACAATAAGTCAATTAATTAATGATATAAAAACCGCTCATATATTCATTTACACATATAATCAATATAATAAATGGATTGACACTGGCACTTAACCGCCATTCTTTTTTACACTTGATAATACTAAAATATAATTAATAGTATTTTTTATCACGTGGAATATGCTATATATATATATATATATATATATATATCTACAGTAAAGCCAAATGACAATTTATTTCCATCCTGTAGATATCTGAATTAAATCTTTACAACAATTATATAGCGATTCTATATAGTGAACATATAGGCGTGTATATATATATATATATATTGGATATTTATCAAGTACAGTTGTCGCGTTTTCCTTGTATACCGGAGCCGCGAACGAATGCCGGAACCAGCTCGACAGAGCCAGGAATGAAGGTGACAAAAAAAAGAGGCGAAGATGGT
>JAPYZR010004532.1:0-12138 GCA_030522945.1 Trichopria nigra | reverse complement strand
CGTTAAAATTTATAATTACAATATGAGAGGTGCCATTTAACTAATCGAAACTACACGCCCTTTGGATCAAATATTGATATAACAAAATGTTTGAAGCTGCCAAGATGTCAATGGTGTATAAAATAATTGATTAATTAATTAATTAAATTAGCATTATAAAGCTCAATAACATTTTTTTTATATTTCCAAGAGATTTTGAATACTTTTCGAAAGATGTTTTATAAAATTAATGTTAAAAAAAAAAAACGTAAAAAATAAGTAGCCTTTACATATGTTTATAAAATGGAAAGTCCAGAAAGTACTTTATCTTGCATAAAACGGTTTGCATAATGCAGGTACAACATAAAAATTAGAAGTGTTATTTTATTATTTCGGTATAAAATATTCCATCTACAACCCAATTGAAAATGAGCAGTTTCTGGTCAGTATTGTTTGCCTCACATTGAAGTACAGCATTAGGACCAGAATAAATTGCCATAAACAGTCTTATTTTCTACTATAGGGTACAGGAAAATTGTACAACTCACTGATGTCGTGAAAGCTCAGATATCCACTCTCACCTCTTAGTCCGTTTTTATCATTTTTTTATACACAATTGATCAATCCTAAAAGATTTTTGGATTCTAACATTTAGTTTGTAATATAAGATGACATTTTAACACTATATTATCCTTAGTTCAGCTAATATTAATTCAAAGCTTGTACATATTTTCAATTTTACTTAAATTTACTAAGTCTGCATCAAAAAATAAGTTCCAATTTTAATAAATTCAAGATATTCAATGTAGGTGCAAATGCAAAGAAAAATTATTTGCAAGATTATCTGCAAGATTATCTGCAAGATTCTTCAGGAAGTTTAAAATTCCTCTTAAATATGTTATTAATATTAAATTAAGAAATTGATCGTAGTATTACTTAATTAAATATAGTAATTAGTATTATTATATTCAACTCTTGCAAAGAATTGTATAAATACATTTCTGAGAAAGTAATATTATCATAATTATTGAGAAGATGCACGTAATTATACTTCGAGATCATTCTGAAATAAATTATATTCGCCTATAACGACAATATCCATAATCAGAACATTCTTAGTCGATTTTTATACATCAAGAAAATGGGCCCAGGGCAGATAATGATCTACATTATCCGATAAAAGACCCGTAATTATTTCACGAAAGTGTTGGGGTTGATATAATGAGTAGATCGTGGAAGTATTTTATCGTCATTAGTTCGACGCAGGCCCTAAAGAGTCAATTTATTCATGTTGAGTATAGCCTTTACATTTGCAAACGCAATAGCCCGAAGATCCAGCAGAAGAGAATAAGGGAATAAAGCGTCGAAGAGCGCTACAATGGACTTGGCACGCTTTGCGGTCATAGAATCATGGCTGTCTATTCAATGAGCTCGAAAATGGCCCTCTACTACAGATATCTCCGGATCCTTGTCCGTATAGTATTTTATGAAGCCGAACGAACACCCACTCGCCGTACTTTTAGCCATCGTGGTCCTACATATTTTCCCGATTAGCTGTACTCACAGTCTCTGGTAATTATATGAACAATATTATACCCAACTAACAACTGATTTTCTCATTCGGTAACTTGAATCATTAGCATTAATTCGTGCATTAATAAATTGTAGAAAAAAAAACGTTTTAATTTTGATTTCATGTTCATTCATTTATCTACTTTGAATTATAAATGCCCCTCTCTTTGAAGTAAAAAGCGAACATTTTCAATACTTTGTGCGACTGCATGAATGAACTAAGAAAGTAATACGAGATGTTATAAAGTCGTACTAATCATTTTTTATGTTTGTGAATATTTAATTCGAGAATTAATGCGAGGCAGCAAGTGCAACAAATAAGTATAATAATTTATTCTTTAGATTTTTTTTTGTAAAATTACCTAAGCTAATTCTTAAAATGTTCATCGAAACGTACATGTAATTTTCTAAATAGCATCCGCTATATTAAAATATTTTGGGATACATAAAAATAATATTTTTTATTCTAGAACATAAAGTTTTTGTTATATATAATCTATTTCTAAAATCGCTGATACTTTAAAGATTCAATTCGATCATAGAAATCGTACTTAATAGATTCAAATGAGCAAATATTAAAGGCTATAGTTACAGATCTTATTTAGTTGAAAAATGAATACCCAATGTGTATCCAGGGCGGAAATTTGGAAATTCCTGACAAATAAGAAATCGACAGCACCAGCGTAGCGAGGCCTGAAATTGGATGAGAGAATGATGTACCTATATTATCGATGGTTGAAATACACAAATAATTTTCATTAAAATTAATAATAATATATCATGATTTTCCAGGTAATTAAGGGAGTAATCATGTTATACATTTTGTTCATTAATTAAAGAGGATTTTCAATAACATTTAACATAGATGTAAATCAATTTTCGAGGTGAACGTTTTGATTTCAATATGATGGGATTGAATGATTGAGACATGTATTTGATAGTTGGATCTATCAAGGGAGAGTTGTATTTTTGTCTTTTCATTTTTAACATTCCAGATAACCGAAGTATTAATTCACTAATCGTGAATTTAAAATTGGAAAATTCTATAATCAGATTAGAATTTGAGACGCCCTGATAATGCAGTAATTTACTAATTTATAGGAAGTCTATTTTTTAGCAAATGATAAAATATGTGCATTCATTTCATAAAGTGCAAATAATACAGCAATGAACGTGAAATCTTGCAATCCATCCATTCATCTTCATCGTGGTTTTGCCCAAGAGGTCCAGCAGGAACAATTCATCCACGTCGAGAGCCGGAAAGGTTCGCCAGAAATTCGCAGCGTGGTGTCTAGCGACGTTCAATGGATGAAACTGATAGGAGCGCAGGGTTCGAATGCGGATCGTGGATCGGTTCAGGAAGGTAGATGGAGGCTCGGAGCTGAGGTAAAAGGGTCGCGCGGGAGGTCACTGCCGATGGAGTAGATCGCGAGGGCGAGGAAAGAGGGTGGATCGAGAGACGGAACGGAGGACGGAACAAGGCGAGACGCGGAAGGCGAGGGGCCAAGAGGTTGCCCTCCATGAATCACGACACGGAGGCTGATTTAGAGGCCCAGAAGTTGTAGCTATAGTATACTATGTGCCTCCCCGCGAATTCTCTTTCGTTGCACCGCCTCATTCTGCTGGCTTCTCTTTTTATCAGAAACACAAAAATATCTAAATCCTTTTTTTGTAATGTCGATATGCCGAATTTGAGCGAAGCATTTTGACGATTATCATGGTGAAATTGAGACACCAACGAGGATGTTTTAGTATTATTGAGTCGAAAATTCATAACATTATTTAGCAGAAAAAAATAAAAACCATAAATTGTAATGGAAGCATTAATGATCAAAGCACCAAAAGATATTATTCCAGTGAAAATGACGATTACTAAATTTTCCTCTTTAGTCGTGTGGTCTTCCTCTGGCATCCGCTCTAATAAATTAAACACTGCGATGTCTATATATCTATATACCTATAGAGCTCCGAAGCGAGATAAATCCCACGTGCGCGCATGTATTTTACATTCTCAATTTAGCCTATGAACGGATTTATCGGGGACTCACCCCTATGTTTCTACACCTACGCTCTGTAATGCGATCTGCGCACGGGACATGGCCACGCGGGTGCGTTGTATGCAGACCGAGCGAAAGGGGATGCATTTGAAGGGTTGGCTTATCCTCTCTCCCTCCTTCTCTCCCTTAACTTGCAGAGCGACACAATCGCATTTCACGGATCGGTTTGCATACAGTTGCATTCGTATGTTTACGAATGAGTCCGTGCACGAGCGAGAAAGCGAGCGAGATATGCGAGAATGAAATGGAGATACTGGCGTGAGAGATCAGAGAGAATAAGAGACCAGAGGAATAAAAGAAATAGAGCCATAGAGGGAAAAATGGAACGACAGTATGAGAGAGAAAGAAACCGAGAATGATAATGAAGAGGATACGAGAGTGAGAGGGCAAGATCCACAAGCCAGAGCGTGCGAGTAAGTGCAAGTAACTCGTCGCTTCTCCATTTCAAGCCTAAGCGCTGCCATTCATCAGGATTTCGGCGCGCAGACGTGCTTTATTACTGTTCGCTCGAAATTGCTATCCTACGACTCCATTCCTGCCTGCGAGCTATACGTTGCCGTACGTATATTTGCCGAAGTAATGCATTAGAACCTTATGCATAAGATACGGTCATGCTTCTGATCCAATCCGAGTTCATCCCTCTACTCCTTTACATCTCTCTCAAATTCAAAGCTGCTGCGTTGTCGCAATCGGGATGGAAATTCCGCGGTTAATCTCTTAGGATGATATTCGTATTCAGCTTCAGATCGGGCAATGGAAAATTCACATTCAAGGTTGGGTCTGTTTAAAAACCATCAATTTTTTCATACTATAAGCACATGCGGGGTATTTATTATAAATATAACAATTGGAGTTGTAAACTGGCAATGTAGAAATTCCTTACTTATGCAGTGATGTCGAATTATGTATCGAGTTGATAATCTTCGCAATTGTCGCAATACTAGAATCAATATTATTGATGGAATGATGCTATTGCATGATGCACTGATCAAACAAGCAGTGGTTTTTATTACTTATTTATTTAGTTGGTAAGAGTACGTTAACAAAAATTCTTTAAATTGTATTTGTTTCTCATTACTTTCTTCAGTTGGCATCTTGAAAGGCACATGACATTTTTGGAGTCCCCACTACCTGATTCTGTACGTTGATTAAAAATGTACTAATTCATAAAATTATAAACAAAACATAGTAAGAAAATAAAAATTAATGTCTGCTGCTTAATATTAAACTAATATTAATAGAATAGATGATAACACACAAGAATGTTCATTCGTACATGCATGTAAGTATTACGATGTTCTCATTAATTTAGGGATACTCCGTATCACGAGAAACCATAATCCGTATCTAACCAAAAAATCTCGAGATGAACTGAGTCGCATATCAACATTTTTCTGACGCCATGATTCAAGCCGTTCACCGTAGCCCTTTATCATCAACAAGCAAAGAGGAAGATTACTCGTCGCTTGCTCCAGGAGAAGGATGAGGCGTGTTGCCGTGTATGCATGAGTACGTATACATTTAAAGCGTACTCTTCCGCAGGATCTGAAGGACCTCCGAGCGCGTCTAGAATATATGAGATATGTATATGTAATGCACAAGACGACGACGAAGTTAGTAACGTCAGAGTAAGCGAGCCCGTCGTTTGCTCACCCCTGCCGTACTTAGGGAGATAGAATTTACCATGGGCAATGGAAATACATTCTCCCGTTATTAAGAGCTGTTTCCTTTTCTGGCGGAATTCTAATGGAACGGACGGATTTATGATCAAAATTTGAAGAATGGAATTTTTTCAACAATTTATACTATGCGAAATGCGCAGTGTCTTAAATTAACATCCTAATGCTATATTTTTATATTATCAAAATATACTTTGTTGCAATGATTTCATCAGAATGTTGATACTGCCCATAATTAGATACACCATATCTGGTATTAAGTTACTTCCTGATGATTGATACATCGTCTAACAATTTTGAAAAAGTTCTTCTATTATAGAAATACTATATGTAGCGGAAAGCAGCATTGGAAAAATCGAATGCTTCTAAAAACTTCATAATAAGTTATCATTGAACCAGTATTTTTTGTAAATGATATGATTATTTTTGGTACATAATAGTATCAAAACTGTAGAGAAACGTTTTGTCTAAAACAGCAATAATTTTTTAATGTATTCAGCGTCAATAAATTGAAAAATCAGTGATTTAAAAATAGTACTTGTAAAAGTTAATCATGGAAACTACTTGTCATAATATAAAGCACAATCACATGGCCTGCAAATCAAAAGTCCATTAAATAAGTGCATCCATGCATGAACTTTTTGGTCAGATCTGGCAGCATCTCCAATCGCCTCTTCATCGGAATGGGAATCATCCGTAATAGCATCTCCCTTGGCGGTGCAATTGGGTGAAAAGTCTAACAACGAAAGAAAGACACACAGTGCGGTACGTTGCCGCAATAGCCACCGCGTCTCGCGGTCTATACGAGCAACCAAGCGTTTCGGGTGATGACTGCGAAAAAGACGTTAATGCGACAGTCGCCACATTTCGCGGGACGAACGACAATAATAATCTCGCCAAAAGATCGTACGAAAAAGCACACGAGTGTACGAAATGGTGCCGAGTATTCTGAGGACGACGGACTGAACAGGAGGATAAAGAGAAAAGGGGGAGGATTGGAGAAGAAGAGAGGAAGAAAAATTCCGGACCATCCCCCGCATATGCAGACTTGTACGTACATGCATGCTCACTCTTTGCTCAGAGGAGAACTGGGTGAAGAATAAGATAACCAGACACATATTTCATACTGTGCCGCGCTCTCTTCACGAACGTAGCGCTCCGGTGCTTTCTGAGTTATCGTTATATAAAGTGTACTACGCCAAAATGTCGGCATCGTTCGTCTTCGCGCCGCGTGGGCATCCTATAGCGCACATATCAGACAATCTTTGTTGTTGCTTTATGTGCAAATCGGGTTCACGTGGCTTTGCAACTATTTGCTTTGCACTGAATCCAAGAAAAAATTGAGGGGATAGATTGAATTTGGTGTTTGCAATGAGCCTTCCTTCAATTCAAAATGCGACTATCATGTTTTCCATCTATTCTTATTAGTATAGCGAGGTTTTCCAGGCAAAATGTGTTCAATTTGAATCACTCATTTTCATATATACTCGAACGCATCAAGATTGAAAGAGAGAAGGAGAGAGGGAGAGCAACATGTATTTTGACCAATGACTGTGCAAAGGGTATCTCTTGCATAGCACATCATCGCACACACCAAATCGCCAATTTGATGTATGATCATTGTCATTCATTCATTCATCCGCGAGCTTGTTCGTTCATTCATCGTCTCTAGTTATCGCTTATGCGCTAGCATGGTTGCATGTAATTCAAACTTCCGACACAACATGACTTATGGTCTCCTCGGAAATTAATCGATGGGTTTGCGCTAGAATAATAGGAACTTTGCAAACTACTATTACTCTATAATCTCGTCAAAAGTATAAATTTCTGCTCGGGTTATTTATATCGTTAAGACGAATAAAGAAGCGGTGCTGATAAGCACATAGTAATCATGCATGATAAATTTCTTATTACGTGAAACGCAATCTGTCATATAATGTCATCCAGTTCTGGCACATCGAATTAGTTTTACATTTTAAATTTTTTCTTTTCGATGTAATAAGATGAAGGTATAATGTCACGTGGGTGCACCAAAAGCAAGCTCTACTACGCAACAACCTTCCATGAGGGTAAAAAATGATGTCTTTTACTGTACTAAATATAAGGTCTTCTCAAACTTCCAAGTGCGCTAAATCACCCCGAAAGTCTCCGAGGATCTGGAAGTCTCGCTACCTCGCGAAAGTTAATCAACTCCCCTTGAATATTCTGACGATGGAAATTTTTTACCGCGACTCGGGAGCGAATCGAAGATAAGCGAATTTACGATCGTTGTTCCAGGACGTTTTTTCGCCTCGTATAAAGCACCCGGAGCTAGAGTTCTTTTTTTCTAGGTTGGCGTGGTCGACAGGTCGTGCATTCCGGCGGAACTTGGTTGTATAAAGGAAGTGATAGGAATGTTAATACGAATGTTATGATACATCGTTGTAGCATCGAAAGAGGGGTTCGTCTCGATACGTCCCCTTCGTGAGGGTGGCGTCACGACTTCGAGGAGGTTGGCCAGTACGCAGCCCCGTGAGAGGAAGGAAAAAATGTACCAGTGCTGAGAAACATCCTTCGCCTCCGTCTTTTCTCCTCTTACGTGGGCGGGGGTGTACGTTGGTTGCAAACGAAAGGGTAGGATGGCTTTGGAATGGGATGGGGGTTGAGAAAACGGCGTTTTTCTTAGCCGGCTGAGCCGTCGGAGATTTATTTTCGGGACTTGCAAGACAAATGGTGAGATTGTGTCCAAAATTTTAACAGCGCATTTGGGTGAACACGTCCCACTTGCTACGAAGACGCTCCTCCTTCCTCTTTTCTTTTCCTTGCCCAAGTACGCTACGACGAAAGACGCGAGGGTTGCGACGTGGGACACAAGGGCGGGGAGCGACTGTGTCGGATAAGGGCGAAAGAAGTTTTCTAGTTAACCTCCTCGCGCCTCGACAAGAAGAAAGTCTTCGGGCTGGCTTTTTTCATGACAGTATCCAGCCGTGAAACGAGATCCAAAGAGGGTAATGGTGCGGGGAAAGAGTTTATTCCAATTATTGGCCTTCTTTCGGTTTGTTTATGCCGTACCAAACAGACGTACGCAGGGGTTTTTATTCTTGGGTCTCAAGTGAGAGAGAAGATCGATTAAACTTTTCCAACTAGCGGTCGCCTGGAAAGACTAAGGATAACGATTTATCGTGTATTTGTTTTCTATTGTCTGTGTGGGGAAATATTTCATTAGTTTTGTTAATTTAATAACAATGGCTAGAAAATGACAATTGTTCTATTTTGAGCTCCTGTTTTAAAATTCAATCTCTAATAATAAAGGATGGTTTATTTTAATAATTATTATGTATGTACTAAGAAAATAAATGTTCCGTAAATCTTATCCGGAACGAATGTCGTGCTAATAAATACAAAGAAAAAGCTTCAGACAAGGATAAGGAAAAGTGGTATTCCGAAAACTAGCAAATAAAAGTGATAAATTCGTCTGCTTTATTTGAAAAATGTCGTTACGGGTACAGTAATTGCATGTACGCTTGATATACGACACATATGAATATTTTCGCAATGTCCAAAGCGTCTGAAATGAGGGACATTGCTTGGACCACCTTTGAAGAAGATAGGCGCGTGCTTGGCATGCTTAGATAGCAATTTCAGCCGGGAATAAATAATACAGTGAGGGACGTCACGCCATACACGCCCGTATCTTACTACGTTCACCCCCTCTACATATGCGAAAATTAGATTTCCTATTCGTCTCTGACGCCCATAGTACAAGAATTCATATAGTTTTATTATATCTTTTGAAAAAAAGCAAATTGCTTTTGTAATTGATCTGTAGTTAAGACATATCGAGTGTTTCGACCTAATTATCAATGAAGTAAAGACCACCTTGGTGAAATTATGGCTGACGCAAAAATGAGTAGCAGCTTCTGTACAATTCGATTTTACCGAAACAATATCATTTAGTGTCACTATAGATAAGTAAATCAGCACTTAAAAAATATTGCATAAAAGGAATCACATTATATTTGATAAGCGAAATAATTCAATTTATCTATTCTTAAGTTATGTGTAACGACAAATTCCTATTAAGATATTGCCTGTTGCATAGTTCCTAAAGCCATTGAAATAAAATTTATGTTACGAACTTATTGATTCTATACGTAAAAACTATTATTTTTAAATCTATTGTGCGGTTTCTAAATTTTTTGTGCATTTGTGTACAGAGAATAAAGTAACTGTAAGTATGTTGACGCCTTGAATGAAAATAAATGATAATAATCACAATTCGGTGCTTAACATATATTACTTAAATACATTTCATTGCTCCTTACGTGATCGAAAGTAGATTTCAGAAAGCTACCCGGCCATCGTAGTGGCCGTTTTTGTATTTGGCGAATGAAAACAAAGTGCTTCCTCGCGTTTAGGAAACACGGCAGTCCGTCCAGTGACATTACGCCTGGAAGGGACAAAAAAGGATTAGACTTGTAACGAATGAGGTCGGAGATAAATGTGTGAAGAACGCAATAGGATTACATTAAATGCAACGGTATTGAACGACCGAGGACAATTTAACAGTTCATCACTTTAACATGCATATATTTAAAAAATATATATTATTTTAAAATTTGCTGTATTATTTGAGTTGACCTGCAAAAAAGAAGAAAGCTTGAATTAATTTTTAATTCTTAATTTATAACTTAGTTATTGTAGCGTATTTGCAATATAATAAATTATGTAATAAAAAACAACAAAATTAATATAATAATCCCTGTAGAGAAGTATTAACAATAAATTTATTTTCGATCGTATTATTCCCGTTTGTTTGAACATTTTCTTTCTATTTGGCATTTACGAGGCACTCGTTGCGTATACAATTTCTACCGTATGTTTCCTTGCATGTGCGAATAACCACACTGCAGTAGTATCAGAGCCGCAATACACTGAATAGGATCATACGGTTTAGCTGCGGAACTCCTCGGTTCAAGTTCGGGGTGCGAAAAGCTCGGCGATATCATAAAAGTAAATGTAGTAATAAAACCTATCTCGGAATATTGAAAAGAATCGATAGGGACCGCTTGCTCGACTTTCTGCATGTTGCACCTCTTATTTACTAGTAATGTAGTTCACGAGCTTCCTGCATTTAATATCCAATTAAATAACATTATTACGCTATAATTGGATTATCCTTTATTATTGTATTTTAATGAATCAATATCTCGATCTTAATGTGTCATAATTTGTTTACACGCATATATTTTTGTAATACAAAACTATAAGTTTGAATACCTGTACAATCATATATACAAGATATTAAAAAGTATAGAAATCCTGTAAATAACTTTATACACGGGTTTAAAAAAACATTTCAGCCAGAAGTTTCAGTAATTTGACAGCTGAAAAATTTTGTAGGTCAAGTTCAAATCAGATCCGACTTCGGCATACAGCTTTGAAGTATTTGTCTTGAACAATTTCTCCAAAAATTAATTTTTTTAAATTTACTCAGTACATATAATGGCTTTCAAACGTCCCTATTTATTTTTTATTGAAGTCAAAGAAATACAAATTACGAGATATAAATAAATTGGACGTAATGAAATACAATTCGTATAATCGAATAACCAAATTAAAACTAATGATGAGTAATGCGTTATATAATATGTACAAATAATTTATCATGCTAATTACCGTGTAATGTAATGCGACGTAATTCATAACGTAATTATTTTCATTAATTGAGTCAATAAATGTATACACCAAATACCGAAATATATACACGGTATTATTTTTCCATGAAATATAGAAATTACAATGGTCTGTAAATATTAAGATTAAAACGTATTTTCCAGCCCATATTTTCGCGGAAATTTATCGCCCGCTCCAAATAAAGAACAGTAGCCAGGAATAATGTAAAGCAATTGTACTAATGATATACCAGGCTCGACGCACACCGAGAGAATTTGCCCTTATATTACTTTAAAAACCAATCCAATTTCAAAAATGAAAATTGGAAGTCCGCCCTGGAAAGTGCAGTAAACAGAGCGGAAGATTTAGCCAATTTTTGCGCGCTACGGTAAATCCGCATCCCGAGCTTTTCGGCAGGAATTTATGCCCGTGCTCCAATATCCGGACGTTTTAATAAATCGCGCTCACAGTCCATCGATCCTTTCGTAATTGGCGGCCCGTACTCGGTGAAATAAAATCGGGGCCATGGCGTTGACGCAAATCAACCGGCCACAGTCGTTTCTCACTGGACGGAGAAGATCGATTCCTGCGAAACCCCGGCTCTCCCTGATGCGCGTCTAGTGTTTACGACAATTCATCATGCTTCGTCGGCGTTTATAATGAAATGCGTAATGAAAGTGATGGAAGGCCATGCAATCGATTCCGCGGGCTCGAATAAAATGTTTTAAAAACGTCCGTGTACATAAAAACAAGGGTGACCGCAGCTTTATTTCACCCTTTCGCTGCGACGAAGTATCACCCCTTGCAGAGCGTCCACTCCTTTTCGCTCCTATATTCTCATTTTCCCGCCATGTTTTACAACTCGTCTCTCGTTTCGCAACCGCTAAACTCGACGAATGACCGGGAGCGTTGCTTTCTCTACACTACAAATCATAATGTTTTACGCGGCGATTCGCGCATGAACTGCGTACGTCATTAAAGAGGGCGATAGAGGATATAAAATGAATGAAAAGTAGAAAGAGGGTACGAGGGCAGAATTCTGCTTAATCGTCAATAATGGTGATGAGGTGTACAGCTGGAGAAAATAAGTTAACGAATGGGCTTTTGAAGACAACATTTATTTTGATATGCAAAGTTCATTATCTCTACCTTCGCCTAATTCTATTGTATTGCTCATGCCATTCTCAAAAAACGGT
>JAPYZR010004531.1:0-24448 GCA_030522945.1 Trichopria nigra | reverse complement strand
GTTTGGGACAATGACCCCAAAACAATAATAAACAATATAATATCAATATATGTTGTAAGTATATAAAATTTTCGGCCTAGGTCAAGGCCCTTTACATATGGGCATGTTGTGTTTTGCGATAACAATGACTGCGCAATTCGTAATGCGCACCTGATTCCGTGACTGGTCCTCAAAGTTTCGTTACAATTTAGTAATTTTAAGAAACCGACCGTAAATTTGCGATTATGTTTCGTAATTTTAAGAAAGATTTAGTAAGATTACTAAAAATGTTACTGAATGTTGTATTCAGTAACCTGATTTTGTAATATTCAGTTACGGTGGTAACTGAAAAATGTCGGAATTTTCCGAACATTTCTAACAGTGAATATTACAATAACAGAGTAGATCTATCAGATGCCAAATTTATTACAAGCAGGCAAAAATGCAATAAAAATTTACGAAAAACGGCAGCAAAATAGACAAAAATCATTAATAATAATATTAAAAAAGCAATAAAAAGTATGAATATCAAAAAAACTACAAATAATAATTCGGACAATGAATTATTTAAAAAAATGTATAATAATAAACAAAAAAAAAGTCGTATACCACCCAAAAAGTGATACAATTTGTGAAAAATCAAAATTCTTACTAAAAAACAAGGAGAGAAAATAAAGCTATATAAAAGTTGACGAGATGTAAAAAATGTGTTTGTTTTTGTTTTTAAGACGTTATTCCGTAAAAATTTTTTATTGACAAAAACAAAGAATAAAGGCAGGATGCCCAGTAGAAATAGAACGGGAAAACCAATAAGCTCGAACATAGAGTGAAGCGAAATCGAATCTCCGACTCATCTTTTTTTTTTATCCGCCGCAATGTCTCTATCTTTTTTTCTCGCGAATCTTGCTGACTTCAAAGAAGACTGACAGCCGCGATAGGTCTTCCCACCGGAGATTACAGGATGGTTACACGGTAAGAGCATTACGTACGGCTTCTTCTACATGTCTGTAGGAACGAAACGAGCCCTTGTCTTTCGCCAAAATATACGAGACGTTAATAAACCTCCCCTTCCTTACGCCCTCTCTCGATCTTCGAACTGTGTCCGATTTCATTTTCTACTTCCATCTGTTTGTTCCAATTTTTTTTTTTATTACTTTTTAAGTGTATTGAAGAGTCTCCATTCATGATTTTACTTGACAAATTTTAATGATATATGTAATGAAATGAATTTTCAATTTTAGTCGGCCATTTTGGATGCGCCATTTTAAAATTTTCCAAATGTAACTTGCCTTAACGATAGTCTACGAATAAATAATTTTGTTTTGTATGTTTTTACATTTTTTTTACTTATATATAATTTATGTAATGTATTCTTTGACTTTCTGGATACTTCAGACCACACCAAGTCATCCATTTTGAATTTATCAATATTTTGGGTTGGCCCTTGTGGTCCATTTGAATACATTGGGATGAGGGGTCACCAATTGATCCACCCGATGGCCTCTCGTGGGTGCTGCATTCGAAAAGCCTGAAAGGGCCAACATGAAACATTTCGTCATAATTAGTGCAAAAACGATTCTATTCTACATACATAATTCTATCGAGATTAACGGTCAATTTATAAAAAGGCAATTCTTCATTTGAATAACGAGAAATAAAAAATGAACGATTAAAATCGATCCAATTGACGTGCAAAGGAGACGTTTCACGTGACTGTCTACGTCACTCCGAATGATGGTCTGCCACGTGACCGAATCGAATAATCTAGAATCCCGATTGGTTCCAACTTTAACAGCTCGCCATTGCGGTTCCGTGCACCGCGCAAAATGTTATTAAGGAATTTTTAAGATGAGGTTTCGGGGAAGAATTTACCCCTGGCATTAACAAAATTAAATTAATTTCATTTAAGCTGATTTTAATTATAAGTGTGATAATAAATATAATAACAGGGGATGGTTGTCATGGTTGGACCAGCTTTTGAATTTTGCCCAGAACTTCCATTGTTGTGTTTTCTTGTGTGTATTGTTACGGGCATTAAAACAAAGGTAGGATGGAAAATTATTCAAAATAAGCAAAAAAATAAATGAAAGTTGGCCAATCGCAATTTTCAAGTGGTCCAACCAGCACTACCCACAATGGTCCAACCATCGCTATGATACCAACATCAAATTCTTAAAGTACACTTCAACGATGAAATCTCGTCAATTTAATCTGTTGTTTGCGTCTTCCATTTTTTGATTAAACGCGACGGTCCAACCATGACGCCTGTACCCTATAATAATAATAAACGACTTTATATAATGAACGTCAACATTTAATTACCAAAAATCACAACTTTGCATTGGTTAAAAAAGACTCCAATTATCGGTTCGTCACATATATATGCAAACATATATGTAAACATCAATTTCTGCACTAGATAAAATGCCTCGTACTTAATGTAAGACAAATTTTGAAACGCCAAGGGACATTCTGTCAAGTTTTGCACGTCCCGTCTTCTGCGAGATATTCCGACATTATAGATGTTTACACATACATTTGCGAAATGTGATCGAATTATGAACTCGCGATGCATCCGTAAATGTAAACACACAGCACTCGAAGCGTGCGATACAACGGATGGTCGGCGCTGGTTCCAATTAAGCGACGACTCATGCTATAATGATTCAAGTTCCGAACATCGACCATACATATGTACATATATACATATATATATATATATATATATATATATATATACAGGGTGTCCCAGAACTGGAGGATATCATTTCAGGAGCCGATTCCTCGTGAAATTTTAAATCAAAAAATCCTTTACCAAAAGTTGATCCGACGCATAGAATTTAAATGGCGAGCAATTTAAGTTTAGAAAAAAAAAATACTCTTTTTGCAATAACTCGGCTCATTTTCAACCTATATTAACGAGTGAGGGCGCATTTTAAAGATTTGTTCAAGCCCAACAATTCCCCTTTAAGAGCATATTATCTAAGATGAATATTTTGCTAGTTATGGCCTCATAAAGGGATAAAATTGCCTCTTTTGCGGTTTTTCGCGTCTAACTCATACCGGTAAATAGCTAGCGAAATATCATATAAACATAATTGTAGAGCTTGAAAAGACGAAGAATTCGCACCCTCACACGTTACGTTTCGATAAAAATTCAGTCCGTGGGGAGACGTTAAATCTCAGAAAATTAGTGAAAAACGCGCTCCATCAATGTCGAATCCGTTTTTCGTCAATTTGTTAACATTTACCGTCTGCCCATGGACTCAATTTTTATCGAAACAATACGTATGAGGGTGCAAATTCTTCGCCTTTTTAAGCTCTACAATTATGTTTATATGATATTTCGCTAGCTATTTACCGGTATGAGTTAGACGCGAAAAACCGCAAAAAAAGACAATTTTTTCCTATTATGAGGCCATAACTAGCGAAATATTCATCTTAGATAATATTCTCTTAAAGTGGAATTATTGGGCGTGAAAAAATATTTAAAATATGTCCTCACTCATTAATATAGGTTGAAAATGAGCCGAGTTATTGCAAAAACAGTAATTTTTTTTTTTTTCTAAACTTCAATTGATCGCCATTCAAATTCTATGCTTCGGATCGAATTTTGGTAAAGGACTTTTTGATTTCAAATTTCACGAAGAATTGCCTCTTGAAATTATATCCTCCAGTTCTGGGACACCCTGTATACGTATGTATGTATGCGTATATATGTATGTATAGTGTACAGTATCGCTTTTGGTGCCTTCTGCAAATTCGAAAGGCACTACAGCGACTTTTGAGTGTGGGGGGGCGGCTGGGGGGGTGGGTGGGGGGGGGTGGGGGGGGGTGGGGCTTGTGGGGGGGGGGGGGCGTGGGGGAGAGGACGCGGCAACCGATGTTTGCCGAAAACCAGCATGATTAATGGCGCTGCGGTTCAACGCGGCTTGATACCCGTGTATAGTCGAACTGCAAACTCATCAGACCTACTTTCCACCTATATATCGGCTTGCTCGTACGAGAGAATAACGAGTGTTCGCACACGCAATTCGCATAACAGCTTGCCACATGCGCGTACATTCGCCAATGTACACGATGTACGTATGTATGTATATATGAGCCCAGAGTGCGCGCGTTAATGCACGTTTGATTAATTGCTTCCGAGCCCGAGCGATGTGACTTGATTTCTTTTGCTCGTATAGGCGCGAGTTTACTTTCGCCGGTGAATAATTATGTCGTTGGCGGAAATTTAGGTTTTGAAATTTATATAAATTGCTTTTGAAGAAATAACGTTTAAAGAAACAATTTTTAATGGAATATACGAGGGGGGAAGTTGTACATAGGCAAACTGTGGTTAAAATATGAACGATTGAATTATGTAATAATTAATCATTTTTGTATTTACGATTTAATAGATCATTTCTTTTCCGTTGCTTACATCATGACGGTGTCACTATAATTTGGGATAATTAATTCATGAGTTTAACCGCTTTTTTATTTATTTATTTATAACTTAATTTCTGGTATTGTTTCAATAATATAATATCTGATATTTCGCGATATAAAAATACCAAAATCGACTTAAAAAAAGAAAAAGAACAGAAGGGGTGGAATTAGTGAATTCGGCAATGACAAAACTGATAAGGCGAAACGAGCATTGGCAAGGTCGTAAGGAAGGGGGGAGGGGGGTGAGATTGTTGGTGCTCCTCCGACTGCAACGATCATTACCAGCAGATCGTAGCCTCGTAACAGCACGCTATCGAAGCATTTATTCCGGGACACTAAAAGCGAGATTCTCCTCGTATATGTGTGTCGGTACAAGCGGGTGAGAATCAACCAATTTCGATTGTCTCGTGTGCGAAGGTATAGGTGTGAATGTTGACGCCGTTGAAATAAAATTTCAATTTTCCGCATATATGAGACATTAGGTCCTGTACGATAAGCCATATCGATAAGGCTCCGGCTTTCTTTCGCCCGATTTCTTTATGTGACTACTTGATTTTGCATCGTTTTTATTTTAGGATATCGAACGTTCGTTATCAAGTTTTTTTTTTTATATTTCGTATGCGACGATATTTCGACATTATGGAAATGTTAACCGATAGTGATAGTGGCATCCTCTGTGATCTCCAGTAGTTCTTATTCCATTTAACTTGTGTTTATTGTAATTTTATGCACTGAAAACAAATTTGTTATTCTCAAGTAAATATGTACTTGAATTAAGAAAAGATTTTCTTGAATTAAGTTAAATTTCACTAAAAGGAAGAGGCCATTTTCTTAATTCAAGTAAATATTTACTTGAAAATAACAAATTTTTTTTTTCAGTGTACTTACGGGGAGTTTCTAAAAAACAGCCGTTAAAATAAAAACTGATCTGATTACTAATCTGTACTTAGATTTTGAAAATTGAAAATAGCGGATTCAATCCGATGGCCCAATACACGAAAATTTTAAGAAGGAAAAATGTTCTTTTATTCTATATACAAAATTATACATTTTTGATAAAATATACAAAATTTATTTTTTATGACGCCGAAAATAAGACTGTTTTTAAAAAAGGAAATCTCTACAGCCGTTGTTAATTTCAATTTCGACTAGAAATTTTCGCCATATTGGATCTGGTGTTTTGTATTCTTCAATTAGGACGTCAGAATCGTGATCAGCGACCTAAAAACCCCTCAAAAATGATACTTTGTCATCGGAAAAAATGAAAGAAAACTTGTTAAGATCGAAATGTATAAATCGAAAAAAATCGTTTTAGAAAATAAAATTTCTGAAAATGACCGTATAGTTTTCTCGAAAGATTTTGTAAAGTTACGAAAATGTTTTCGTATTAAAAAATATGAATTAAAAAAAGAAATTATTATTTCATATACATTATTTTCATTAATTAATTTATTAGTAATTGTAAAAAGATTTATCAGCGTAATACATTGTAGCATGCGTCTTGTATTACATAAGAAAATGCATCATTGTTCCCATTAGTAAAGTTTCTCGTTCCTTCCAATTAGTTTCACATTTTCATCAGTCATAAATGACTATATACCTTAAGTCCATTTCATTAAATTCTCCTAAATTGCCTGGAGTATGCTAATGAGGAAAGCATAAATTGCAAGTATATATTACGGGTATATAACTTTCTGCTATTTCTCATTGCCTTCGGATCTTGCAACTCAATCTAATTACCACTTTGTCTCGGTCATTTCTGATGACGTACGTACCACTTAACGCTTTTTTCTGTTTTATTTATTAATAACCTCTGACTCGGGATAATTTAAAAAATATTCTTTGTATTTTCTTAGAGTGAACATCGCACTCTAATAAGGCACTCGTACTACTGATATTATGATTACATCCTTTTTTTAATTTCTTTTCGTTTAAAAATTTCATTGTAAATCGTATTGCACAGTTTTTAATTTTTTTTTTTAATACGTTTGTTATATTTTTTTTTAATATTTTGTTAATATTATTTAAATTATTATTAGTTGTTTTTATAAATATGATATATTTTTGAAAAAAAAATTAGAAAAGAATCGTATTTGAACCTTTTATTGAATCTTGAATCACAGAAACATTTCGAAAATAGTATACAAGGTGAGGAATAATTATGGAAACCCCTGAATAACTTTTGAAAAAAAAAAAAAAATTTAAACCCTGAAACACGTCAAACGATTTAAAAAAAAAAAAATTATCTTCTTAGGGTGGTATTACCCCCTCAACCCCAGATCAACGATACGCCCTCTACAGGTAGTGTCTTGAATTCGTCTCAAAAAGACCTTTCGAAAGAGCCCCCACTCGAGCTCTGTTGCTATTTAAGATTTTATTACCCCCTCCTACCCGTGCAACCCTTATGGGGTATTTGCTAGGGTAAAACCACCCTACAAAGATAAATTCTCTAAAAATTTTCTGTATATTATTTCGAATACATTTCGAACACGTATTGGGTTTGTAAAGATTAATGCAAATAAAAAACAAATTTTTTTTCAATATAAATTTTTAATTGGCGCATACACGGGCCATCGTGTTTCGTATATTTGTACAGTACTTCTATAAGTACGCGATAAAAAACACAATGCCGAATTTCATAATTTATGCAAGACCCATTTTATTAAAAACCATATTTTAGTCCTCGAAGCTTGAACCGCGGCTCTACGTTTATGACGACGACGAAGAAGATCACATATATTAAAAACGCATATATTTTAACGCTGCATTTTATCGAAAATTAGTCTCTTAGACATGTCGTAGTGGTTTAAAATTTCCTCCAATTAGCGATGATTCGTGTCTCGGGCTTATTGCCACGCGAGTGATTTATGCAGATTCCCTCAACAAACAAACAAAAAAGAAAGATGCGACCAAGGAGAAAGACGTATATATACGTATGTACAAAAACTGTATACGAGAGAAACGAAAGCGAGAAAATGCAAAGACAAAGATGGAAGGGTGTATAAGGGGTTAGGAAGAAGAGGAGCGAAGCTCGGCTGGATAACACGCGAGATAAAAATCAAATTAACCTCACATGCCGCAGCAGGTGACCCGAAAAAGGCAACCGCCACTTCCACCCCTTGGCGGCGGCTAAAATTGAGGGTGAAGCGTTTGGGGGGCGGGAATTGTGGGGGGGGGGGGGGTGATAGCACCACGGTGTCGGCACTACATTACACCCACGTCGAGATTGCAATTTCGAGACTACTACCGCCTTTCCTTCCTGCGCCCATCAGCCGCTATTCCCACTCTTTCTCGTTATATTAGCATTCGCTGTACTGTCCGGCGAAATTCAACAATAAAACATTGTGTAGGTTCGCTGCGCTCGAAATCATTCCGATGTTTTCGCCCGCTAATTTCGGTTCATTTTTATATAACGCGTGCCGAAAAGTTCCGAGCGCTCCTTCAATTCATAAACCCTTTTTATTTCTGTTTCAGGTGAGTTTGAGGACTTTTCCGAGCGAGTTGTACACGGCTTGCTATATATTAGCGCTGATGTTTCGAGTTCGGTTACTAATTTAAATGTTTTTGTAAGGGGTTTAATCTTAGAAAATACACGGGGCTAATGAATTACCTTACTCCGAGGGGATTTTTGCATTCATGCGAATTTAACGAAAAGTTTTAATTGTACTTATGAAAGTTGGGTATAATCAATAATTGATTTTCGGTCCCTGCATTGTTACACTATGTCTATATTTTATTTTATTTTTTTCCCCGTAATATTTTCAACATTTTTCCAACATTTTATGTTGTAAACCAGATAAAGAAATAAATATTATTGAGAAAAAAATCAGGTATATTTATGAATTGTGAGATAATATTCTGTCAAAATTTCAGACTTTTCGTGTATGACATAATTAACAAAAAATAAATTATTGTCTTCTATTTTTTCGATATTTCACGAAAACGCTTTCCAAACATTCGAAAAAAAAGCATTCAAAATAGAAACTTGTGTATACATTTTTTTCGAAATCGGATATTTTCAAAGGTGCAGCCATTTGAATGACAATTTTACTATTTATCAAAATTATGTTTTGTCAGAGAAAACTGTAATAAGCCTTGTAACTATAGGTTTCTAATGCTTAATAAAAAAAAAAAAAAAAAAAAAAAAAACTGTAAAAAAAAAATTTGAAAAAAATCGTATTTGAATCTTTCATTGAATCATTGAAGTA
Organism: Trichopria nigra; assembly: GCA_030522945.1. Lineage (NCBI taxonomy): Eukaryota > Metazoa > Arthropoda > Insecta > Hymenoptera > Diapriidae > Trichopria > Trichopria nigra. Next base: position 15,830 of record JAPYZR010004531.1, on the reverse strand, counting down.
CAAGTGACAAAAGTTTTTGTAAAAGACAAAAATGTAATTTTTATTTGTTTTCGCACAATTTCACGATTTTTGACATTTTTGACAATTTTTTCTAAATGTAGACAATATAAATTCCCATTTTGAGAAAATTCGACAAATCTAGAGTTTTTGTGAAAAAGCTTTTTCGACAAAATTTGCAATTGCCCTAAAGATGTCATATTATTTGTCTAAATTGACATGACAGAAGTTTAAATTTTATCACTAAAGATCGAAATCTTTTATCAACAATGAATGAAAAAGATATTATTGGGATTCTGTTAATGTAAAGATAGATCTTCAAGTTTTAAGATTATTGTAAGCTTATTTTCGTATTTATCACCTTCCTATTGAAAGTAATTGCGAATTTCTAATTTCTCAATAAAACATGTTCGCCAACTTTCCGAAAATATGTAAAAATGGATACAAATTTATAAAAATTGATAAAAAACGATACGTAAAATTGTTTGAGGGTTGATTCCGCCTTTATATTTAATATTTCTGAATTTATTGAAAGAAGAAATTATACATATATATCTGCTTTTTTGTATATGAAAATACATGTCTTTAAAATACTAAAAAATATTTGTCCGTTATTTAAAAAGAAAATATATATTTTTCGTTTAGCGAAATGGATATACTGGTACAGTTTTCAATTTTAGGTGTAAAACAGAAAGAACATTTTCTTAAAAAAAAAAAAAATTTACGATTCTACAATTTTTGAACGATTAAAAAAAAAGACTTGAAAACAAAATTTAAATCGATGCCATTTATTTATTAACAAACAAATTCTACATAATTAATATAAGCAAAAACATTTTATTGTAAACATAAAATAATAAAAAAGAAATCTGAATTGTTGAAAATTTATTACATTACTTATTAATTATTAAAATTTATCACATATATGTTATCCCAATAGCATAAATATCGTAGAATATCCCCAGAATGTCTCAGAATGTCTCCAGAATGTATGTATATTCTGGAGGCATTCTGAGACATTCTGGGGACATTCAGTGCTACATGGAATATATATGAACACTTACAAAAAACCGAAAATTTCAAATATACAACGTTGCCGAAAACTATAAAAAAAAATTGAATTTCGAAACTATATCTCTTTACACAGATTTTGAAAAAGCATCTGAACAATTGAACACAAAGTATAGAAAGTTGCATTTAAAAGAGTATAGACGAACAAAGCCTGTAATAATACGAAATAGGTCACAAAATTCAATTCGATATATTAGAAAAATGGCTATTACTCGAAATCGAGCCGCAGTAATAAAAGCAATCGCAACAATAACGATTTAAAGTGGTGCTGAATTTTATACTGTTGGCAATTCGAATCATTAGCACTGAAAGCTAAATATTAGTCAATAATGACAATGAAAACCACTGAATTTCCATTCTCCTGAAAATACAATTAATTATATGGCAAGGAAATCGCAGACCTATAACGCAAGGTTATTGTCGCAGCTGCCGGGTGCCCGAAGCAATTACCATCACAATACCAGCACTTGTGAGTTGCGTTTAATATCTCTGCAGTTGAAATCCTTACTCGAGATTCGCCTGAATGATTCTACGCCCCCTTTATCGTTGAATCTTTCTTATTAACAATCCACCACGTGCAAGTGACGCGCGCACGTACTAAGTAGTATAAATGCTCGAAAATTGCATAATTTCAGGTTATTTACATTCGTGAAGTATACTTGAGATGAACAAAATAAATAACACTCGAAAATAATAGTAGAACAAATTTTGTTAATGTCAATTTACCCTGCGTTAAATTGCAAATACAAATGTTGAATTAATAAAAAATTAATAACGCATTACGAATAAATAAATCAATTAAACAAAAAGTACTTGTAGAATTTACAATTTTTTATAACATTTGTAAAAATTGATTTATTCGATAAATTTTTTGTTGACAACATTGAGAATAATGAAAATACTTAAATTCAGATAAAATCTTTCGCTAGACGGCGTTTAATAATTACCACCTTATCCATTCCATGAAGCTTTAATTCGAATTAGGCTAATCTAATCTCGGTTCTTTTAAATCCACTTGCGAGTCTAATTTTTTTTTCTTGCGATTTCTGTTGGTACTCCCCCATTTTATTTTCTCCTGAAATTAAATTTTACTGACAATCTCCGTCTTCATTTTCTGTTCTTCACGGAGATAAAAAAGTTACCGAACGCGGTTTAACTTTATCCCTTAACATTTTCCACTTTTTCATTTTGTTTCGTAAATTTTTATTATTTCAACTTGGAAAAAAAAATTATCATTTGATTGAATATCAAGGGATTTACTGGATTTTACCTTTTCTCATCTGCGTCCCAAAGTACGCGCAATTTCGATGAGAAATATAACAATATCATCTTATTCACATCACTCATCGCTCAATGTCACAATCTATCTATTTCCGGATTTCCCCATTTCACTTTCACATCGTGCATACGTCATTTGTTCATATTTAGGTTTTACATTTGCATCCGTGACCTCCACGTTATAATAAATTACGTATTTTTTTAGCCGATAAACAATGGATGATTTATCAATTACAAACCATTGTATTTATATGTAAACATTTGTTTACCAAGATTCTTTACCGCAATTATAACATTCAGTTAAATTCTGTGCGAGTGTTTCTCTTCCAAAATCGTTTGACTGTGTGCCAAAATAAATGTTCATTCATTAATAATGGAAATAATTGCAGTATTTGCTTACATAACTTTAGTAATGATAATAATTCAATGCTGACAAAGAGAAAACTTCATAGATATTTTCGTTTCACGTCGCTCATTCTTCTCATTTAAAGTAAATCTAAAATTTACCGTTGCCAAACGGATGTTTTGAAAATCGACGTTTATTTTTGAAAATGATCAAATTCTCTTTTAAAAAATAATTTCCTTTATTCTCACTAGAAATAAAGAAAATTCAACTAGACGATAATTGAAGACAATTTTTAAGAAATAAAATAGTAGAATGCGTTTTACTTAATCGAATATTGACTCACTTTTAACTATTTTCTGTTTTATGAAGGAGAGAGACCATATCTGGTATGCTTTATTAATTGAACTGCTTTCTAATTAAAATGTAATATCACTTTTACTTTGAGAAGTTCGTAAGGTTAGGAAATTTAATTAGAAATTAATTACGAAGTGAGAAATTAATTTTTTATCAACTTATTCGAGGAATATCGATAATGCTGGAATAATTCGCGTAATGACGTAGATATATAAAAACAAATTTCAACTCTTTTATAACTGATTTTGGAAAATAATTTTTTAACGATTTTGCATTTTTTATAACAAAGGAAAAGTTAAAATAAGATAAAGATATTTTATAACAATATGTAAAAATACTTTTCATGGCTTTACGAATATCATTTGTTCAATTATTTTTCAAGAGTAAAACATGTAGGAATTATTGAAAAAAAAACGTCATTGAGTAAACATTAAAGTTTAAATTTTGTTAATTTGATAATAAACACATATTTAGAATAAAAATGCGAATTACAAAAGTGTATAATTTCAATTTTATTCTTACGAATTCTCGACTAATTGTGAACCGTTTCAGCTAAAACATGAAGAACATTCATAAAAGGAAAATGCGTATAAACATCCTGAAATAGGTTTGGACTTGAGAATATATCTAGTTTCTGTTTAATTGGCCTTATGCCACTGTCGAAGCACAAAAACGCATATACATTTAAACATTGTTTTTTTTTAAATAACTGTACTACACTATCTAATCAGGTGTCAAAATAAATTTTTCTAAAAAATCGGTCATTTAAATTAGTTGCATTTAAATAATCTAGAAAGAATTGTCATATCCATTCATATTTCTAGTTTGAACAACAAGAAAAAGTAAAAGTATCAAGTGCATTGATCCATTAGTTGAATCGTTATTAATTCTCTAAATTTTAATCAAACGGATTGGAATCGACAATCCTACAACGTACCGCTGAAGGATTACTGGACTTTTCTTTTTTCGTTATTTTCGTTCTCTTAATTCGCTCGAACCTGCATGCATCTCTTTCCCCACTTTCGAGTATAGCGACCCGCGGGCCGTCCAGGATGAAGTACTACCAGTCTACTTTACGCCAAATGCATTCTAATCCTCGGTATAATCCAATGATCCAACCCTAATCTCTACGTTCCTCTGGCGTGGCTCGATCGAGAAGATAACGATGGAAGTACGGGCAAACTGAGAGAGAGGAAAAGACATATAAATATCCAGGGAGTGCGAGAGAGTGAGGTCTATGTTGACATCTAGAGGGCAATATGATAGAAGGATCCTCTTTCTACTCGATTGATACTTATTGCGACTTGTAGCCTCCGGCTTCAGAGTAAAGTTACATTATACTTTATTAAAAAATATGAACTGTAATTAAATTATTCATTTTTGAATAAAGCTTTTTTTTTAATTTTCATAAATTATTTGATTTTAAAATATTCATCCAAAATTTATAATTGATCCTTTTTTGGTCGTGGTTTTCAGGATCCTTCCAAAAATGCTTCTTTTTCCCTAACAAACATTCTGACTTGCAAATTTTACTTTTCCCCAACTTCAAACTCACGTATCATAGCCATAACTTCTCAATCATTTGACGATGGCAATAGGTATGATTATCGTAGCCTATAAAACACGAATATTATTCTTCATGTCTCACGTATTTGGTGTATTAGTCAGATGACTCGATCTAACAGTAATCTGGGATCTCTCTCTCGATCATTCGGATATACTACAAAGTAATTTAACATTTTCGGTCACGTCTGCAATACTTTTTGAGCTTAGCCGGGTAAAGTATCAGAAAGTATAAATATGAGAACCAGCACAAGTGGAGAACGGTGTCGGGACATTTTCGTGAAAAATATGGCATGTCTCTCACGTTCTGCCAAGCTTCTGGCGCGATCGTTCCGCTTCGCGCGGAACATAAAGAATCTGTGACAGGCGGTGAACTTCCGATGGATCCTCCGAGATCGTCTCTTTGGGAATAAATTTGACGTTATTACCGAAGCCGAAGAGGCTCCCCGAGGCTGAATTCCAAGACGGACCGCGGATTGCCGAGTGTGGCGTAGGACTTTTCCGACGGAGAGGAAATTCCCGACCACCGTTGCGCTACTCTTCCCACCACCTCCCCAGGTTAACTCATCCCTCGACTTCCATCGCGGGAGGATGGAAGACGTCGTTATAGCGCCGAATAAAGACGGTAAAAGGAAGGAAGTCGCAGCTGCGTTTTGGCACTGAGTCAAAATTTTCGTCCCAAGACGAATCTTCCAAATTTACGACTTAAAGTCCAAAAGCTAGGTTTCGCTCCATCCGGACATTCGGCGAGGCTCGCATTAATCCGGATTAAAATGCGCCGGAAGTTCGATTCGTTTCGGTTCCAGACGATGCCCTTTAAGCTACCACGGCCCATCGTCCTTAAACCGACTTAAATGGTTGGCCACTCCCCACAATCCCTGTACCGAGTATCGACTAATGGTATATGTGCTGTGAGGTAGCACATGCCTCCTTACAAGGACAATCTCCTTGGATGTCAAGTCAGCTTTGAATATACCCCCCAATGTTCCATGATGCCGATACAATAGATTTTAACTGACACGCCGTCTACGAGGAATACTTGGACACATTCTCTATTGTTTTCGTATTTCGCAATGTTCGATTACGCCAAACTTAGTTTCAACATCTGTTGTTGTACCGAATTATACTCCCATTACATCTCGAAGTTTGAATACAATCGAAACATCCATTATAAATGCATTACTTCAGGTGAAATGCGCCATTGGGATGAAAGTCGAATGAAACGAGTAAAAGAACCGCAGCGTTTCTTGTTCTTCGGGCGGCAGATTGTCAGGCATAAAAAGTGAGAGATGAAATTAGCCGTTACAATAACCGGGTTATCCGGAGGGATTCACAGCTTTCGAGTAAACTTGAAACAGAGACCCGCCCGGGAACAGTAATCGCATTGTTCGAACTACATAATGGCTGAACGACCCGAATTAACTCGCTCCTGCGCAGTCTCGCGCGAATGGCTCGACATCACCTAGCTCTAGACAAACCTCCTCTCCTTGAAGTGAAATTTCCGAAATGAGCCGTACGCAAATGATTCTCCAGCGAGAATCTGGCCACGTCTCTGCAGACGGAGAAGCCGATATATCTTGCCGCTTTGTTGGTCGACCAATCGTGACGGCTAGATCTCCAAGCAAAGCCGGCCGTTCGCCGATGAAACTTCCAAGCCAGATATTCTATTTACCCGCGTTTGTGCTCCTGGTAAGAGAACACACTTACTAAGACCCTGCCGTAAGATTCTCTCGAGTTAATTCTGCATAATTAGAACCGCTATAAACTTTGATTAGAGTTTTGCTCCTCTTTGTCTGCTCCCTACATTTGTCGTTTGGCTCTTGCCGCTTCAAGGTTGACGTTACATTTCGGCGTCTACCCTATTGTTGCTGTGATGAACGACGAACGAAACGAGTTTAAGCCATTTCGCGGAAACAACGTCTTCCAAACCGAAACTAAGACCGAAGGTATGAACTGCTACCGGAAACAAAGACTCGATTATTGTAATCACTGTTCGTCGTGTCATTGAATAATTCACACCGACCATCTGCTCGAATAACAGTCCTACCCATTTACCTAATCCAATCCCTGCCATCCAAGTATATTTTTTTTTTTTAAGATGAAATGATCACATAAAACAAATTCGGTAAAAACACGTGACGACTATAACTTCGCAGAAGCATGCAATCGGACGAATGGGAAACGTGAAGAAATGACGTATCGCGGAAATGTAGGCCCGTAAACGGAAATGACAGTCGCTAAACGAAACCGAGGCGTGGGAAAACGAAGGCGCTCATAACTGGCTAAACTTTCCTAATCCACAAGCGGATGCAATTTGATCTCGGCGTGCCACGGATCCCCGACAACTACGTTGCCGGAATTCCAAACTGGCCGAATAGCTTCCTAGATGTGGTTTCGTACCCGACGAACCACTTTCGGTCGGGCTCCAGCCGCAATTTCGATTCCTCCGATCCAAGAACGGGTCACTTGTAAATGAAGAAAACTATCCGCATAATCCAACTATATTGCTCCTTAGCTTAATTGTCTTCGGGAGTGCGAGAATATCTAGCAGCTTGAGTAAATGCAGTTAAACTCCAATTTATGGCGTTTAATCTCTATCCATTGGGTTATCTATTTATCATTGTAAACTTCATTAATCTATTCAAATTTTCAATATTTACACCGTTTATATAAATTTGACGCGTTCGTTTCGTGTTCACGTGGCAAACACGGGCGGGATATCAACAATGAACAAAACAATACTGTCAATATTTGCGTCAATTTTTCGGTCCCAGATTAACCGAGGTCCATATAATGTTCTTCCGCTGTACTTTCCGCCTCCAAGATGTATTGCAGGCGCAAAGTATCATTTCACGCCCTAGGTGCGAAAAATACTATTCGTCGCTTACAATTTAATGAAATTGTTGTCTCTAAAGTGACTAAAATAAACTATTGTCTAAAAGTGACTAAAATGAGCCATCAGAGATGTGTGTACTTTCTTCATCGAGAAATAGCAGCGATAATATTTGATATGGCAGAATCCTGTTTGCGGTAACTGTTAGATTGGCAGCGATTCGTTTTATCGGATTTATTCGCCTGGAAGGATTACTCGAATCGGACAAATATGAACAAGGATGGCCGTGTCGTCAACAGAGCATTGCAAACGTTTCATTTTTCGCGATTGTTTGTTTCCGCGTATTCAAAAGAGTTTATTAAAACTTCAACTGACAGGGTGTAATGCTTTCGAGAAAATGACAACTAGATTTATTTGATTATTTTGAAATATGGATTTTATGTCAATTTAAATCATTTCAATATTGAATCGTATATACATGGTGTTCGATAAGTGATTAACACTATGGCACGGGGTTGTTCCTCAGCAATTCGACAAGAACGAAAAATGTCAGCGTAACATAATTTGATCCGATTGCTAGTTTTCAACAATTACAGAATAGTATCAGGGGTAAATCGCTAAATCAATGGTATGGAAATGTTCGAGGATGGCCCCTATACATTTAAAATAGACTGTAGAGGCCAACTGCGACAATAATTTGCTATAATCTATAATTAAACTACCAATCGGATTAAATGGTTGGATTGGACTTTGTGTATGTAATTTTTCGAAAAATTGATCGATTAAACGCAATTCTCTAAAAACTAAGGTACAAGTATATAATACTATATTATGTTAAAGGTATACACAAGAAGACAAATCGATTACATAAGAATATCTCGCAAGTTTTGACTTTCGCCCAAACATTTCGGTAGTAATTACACCGAATGCTAACCGCGTGCGCAATTAGGCATTCGGTGGAGGGGGCCAAAGTTGGAAAAGTCGGTCTTTGTACAACACGTATATATATCGCCTTCGACGACATAAGAGGAAGGCCCTTCGCCTTTGGAGTTTCGGCCAATTAACGTCGAGCTTGTTCAACACGCGCGCGTTCATACACACACACACAGGCACAAGTTTCAAATTGTAGTACGATGCGAAACAGTAAAGACGTGGCCCGTTACCGTCGGTATTACGTTGCGTTGCGTCGTCGTTCCGTTGCGGCTCCGCACGGGAGTCGGCGCACGAACATCTGTTCGAATTCAACGCGTCGCTGCCGCATAGTACCGTACCGGGTTAATTGTATAAATTTACAATGAATTGGCGCCTTTGTAACTTGCATGCGCCGTTATCTATTCCGTAACGTAACGAGGAAACTTGTCCGGGCCCGAAAACTACATTTTTAGAATCAATTATTTTCCTGTTCGCACGGACTTGATGAACTTTTAAAATGTTAACGATTCATGAATTTTTTTCCACCGAAAAATACGGAATTTGGAAAGGTACGCGAGGAAACTACTTTTTATTTTTTTTTTTTTTTATTTTTTATTTATTTTTTATTTTTATGTTGATACGGTAAAAATGTTTTCTATTCTTTGTAGTAATTTTATTTCTCTCTGAAAGTTTCTGACGGTTTTCAAAACAATTTTCCGACATGTGTTTTAAAAAAAAAATCTCTTTAATCAATTAACGATGACTTTCTTGCTGATTTTTCGAGTCTCGTTATCATTCTATTCTTATGTTTTCATGTGTGGTCTTTCAGAATCCGGGTGCAAAATTTCCAAAATGATCTGAAAATCTGCACAGTTGTGTATTTATGTAAAATTTGTAGTTTTTAAGTTTCTATATGGTCACTTTACACGAATCTGATATCAGACGTTCAAAATTCAAAATGGCTGATCCAATATGGCGGATGAACTTTTTTAAAAGCAATATAGAGCATTCGCTTGGAATTTGTTGCTGGTGGATTTTAGAGGTCACTGAATACAAACCAGATTTTCCAAAATTTATCCTTATTAATTGCTTTGAAATAGGACAGAGAAGAAAAATTGGATATATAGACGGTTTTACTATTTTTATTCTATATACATATATAATATTTGCAAGAAGTCTTTAAAATAATTAAAAATTACTTTATGAATTTCTTAAATTTTAATTTAATTACAAAAAGTTGAATTTTTAATCGTTGACATTTTTCTGAAGTTTTGTGGATTTCACAAAAAAAAATCATTGTACAATTATATATATAAAAATTGGTTTTGTTTTGTATTGGATAAATAATAATATAAATTATAAAACAAATAAAATATTTCGAAGTATTTTGATATGCATTTTATATTTTGTCAGGTAAACCGACACTTCCATAACAATTTTGTTTGCGTGTAACTATGAAAAAAGTACAAAGTATTTCAAGCTCTATTGTATTCTGTTGACAATAAATAACCAATAAAATCAATAAATAACAATTATAACAATAAATTGTCTTATTTTTATGATGAATTGAAAAATGTAATTTTATCAATATTCATACTTTCTTAGTTCGCATTCGTCGTTTAAACTTTCAATTAATAATAAGTGAAAAGCGATAAGACGTACAAATTATTATAGATTTTTTTATAACTACAATTAAACAATAGAATTTAATTAAATTTATTTAAAAATGAGAAAATAACAATACAAGAATATAACAATGTATTTTCAAGATAACGTTAATTTCAAATGAAACTAAAACAATACGAATATTCGCCTTCAAATTCTGTTTATGTAAAATGATTGTTATTCCTTCAAAAAATGACGCAAATTTATTACGACATTGTTGAAGCGTGAGATTCTCGCAAAGTTTATGAATAATTGAACGCTGGACTACTCGATAATTCCTGGGTTTGATTATCTTAACACGGATAAGCAGATAACAGACTGGTTTGCAAGGCGAGAAAATACTACGTACAATCATAATAGTCGGTCCTTTTATCTGAATGTCAAATTTGTGGATTGATATTGTAATAATTTCCTCGATTCTTAAATCCATTAATTTCATATTGTTACACGAATACCTTCATATATTTTATAAAATAAACGATTTTTATTTGTTTACAAGTGCATACACAAAACTCTACAGTAAATGGATTTAGAATATACATATTCGAAATATTGTAATCCTTTTTAAAACCATATTTATTTAATATTTGTCTCTCTTTATATGCAAAATATTTACCTTATTTTTATACAAAAATACATCGTAGGATTAAAAAATGAAAAGTAAATTATATATTATAATTTTACGAAAATAATACAGTTTTATTATCGCATATTAATATAATTTTCATCGAAATTTTATAATATTCTTAATAAATATTTTCAGAATTATTATAACCTCTCATTATTCATATATTGCAATTAGCGACTGATGAATTATTTGATGTGCATATTAATGATATGATAATAATCTCTTCAATTAATGCATTGTATTACTGTTTACAATTCTATATATATATATATATATATATATATATATATATATATATGTGGCTAATACATTACCATTATTACTGTATAGGTATATATATTCAATTTTTAACATAAGTTATATTAATTTATAATATTAATAACTACTAATAACTACTAATATACATATATACTATAATAATTTGTATTATTATTATTATTATTAATATTATAACTTAATGGTATAACTTAATGATCAAAGTAAAATCGATTTTGGAAATAAAAACAAACGGAAAGAACAAAAAGAATGAATTTTCACTCACACTCTCTAAAAATAATCTCAATTAAAAATAAAATTAAATATTTCACATATTGTTGAAACGAGTAATTTCTCTTTTTAGTAGGAGCGGGCATATTACTCAAGCTAAAACGATTAAAAATTCTCTCTTAAAGATTTTAAATGTAATTTCAGAACGTAATAATAAAAAAGGAACTTTGCTTTTGGGTTGAGTGGCTTTCTCGTTGCGAATAGAACAATGCCCATGCATTTTAGATCCTTTTTTTTATATGAACGACTTTCACAGTTGCTTGACGGTCGATTGTATAGCATTACGATTAAAGCCTTTACTTTAGACTGTTATAAAGTTGTAGATTAATAACTGAAAAAAAAATTATTATTTTCCAAATTTAAATTTGATGAATTGACCCTTTTTGAGTTCGTCGTACCGATGAATATTTAATACGAAATGAATTCCCTTAAATGTAAGATTCACGATGTCTCTTTAATTATTAATTTTTAGAATCATATCATTCTTCAGAAGTACGTTTTCTGACATGGGTTTGGATGTTGATGACGAGTTATAACTTACGTGTTTTTTTTCCATCAAATGAGCTGGAACTTTTCAATTCTGAATTTCAGAAATTGTGAATTCACTCTTTAAATATATAGGCAATAGCTGTTTTAAAATATAGTCCAGTTCGGACACTCTGTGTACGTCTTATCCAACGTTTTTGACCCTAAAGATGAGGACGTAAACAATGAGAAATAGATCCGCATTAGCCATTCAGAATGTAAACAATTCAACATTGACGAGTCATAGTCTCATCATAGAAATCCTGCCATTATATTTGTCATATTCGATATTTCAATCGCGTCATGTTTATACTGCTTTTTAATGCGATTTTCAAGTGTATGCGACCTGTCTCTTAATTGGCAATAACGTAGTAATTATCGTTAATAGAATAATGCAGAAATATGGAAACTAAATTCGAATAATGTAAACTTTATTTCACGTCAAATTTTGGATGCAAATATCAAATTCTTGGCACTACTTTTTCAAGTTTAGATTTTTCATCTGCCATATTGAATTTTAAAAAAACTGACAAAATCCAACAGCTTTTGAAAAATTCATCCGCCATATTGGGTCCTCCATTTTGAATTTCAAAATTCTGATGCAAGATTCGTAATCAGCGCAGTCAAAAGAATGAAACACTAAAATTTTGCATTTTCCAAAAAGATTTGAAATTAGATAAGATCAAAAATTCACAGGTCCATAAGTCACTCTTATACATCGACTTGCTACTACATGATGAACGAAAGCGAACGTGAGTTCTGACCGTACGAAATATTTACCGAGTATTTTACAATCAAAAGAAGGGCGACGTGAACGCGCCGAAACCGTCCATATATATTTCGCCCCATTGTACATCAATTCGAATTTCGAGTCGACCTTTGTCAGCCATAAAGTATAGAACCTAATAACATTTCGTTACCCATAGAAAATATGTATTCATACAAAACTGGACTTTATTGTATACATATATATACGAAATTTCATATTTCACAATATTCTTGAAAAGAAATTTGTTGTAATTAAATTATGGATGAGTCTCTGTAGAGACGTGTTTACGGCTTGTCCTATAGAAAAAAGAAATTGCTTAAAAATAACCGTCGAATTTTTGAAAAAATTTCTGTAAGTTTGGAGTCATTTTAATCGCAAGTACCTGCGCCTAGTGTGACAAAACATAACTTTCCGGTTCGTATTAAAATATAATTTTGCGCCCTAGGTGCGAAAAATAGTATTATGTCCTGGAATGACTTGTACATCATATATATAGCTTTTTATTTTTATCATATTTTCCATAAACTTGTACGTGTGACTCGCCAACGATTGTGTGTATTCGTGGACCTACAAAAAGTGATCTCCTTTCCTCTTACGAGAAAAAAATACCTATTGATTTCGTGAATTTTAAGGTTGTCAGAAATAGTGTTGATAAAATTCATAAATGTTGCTGTCACATCTTTCATACTTTTTAGTCATAATCATGAAATTCATAATTAATTTCCGGCTGTCCCAAAAATTCATGAAATTCACTGAAAATCTTTCAGATCATTCTTTAAATAAGAAACAATAACAACTATGAATATGTGAGCAGCTGAATATAATCGAAAGTCATAAACCCAATAAATAAAAGTACGGGACTCGATCGAAGCGACGAAAATGGATTCATTTGTCGTGGAGCTGTGTGATCTGGTCGATCGACCAGTGGCGCCAACAATGGTTTCTGTATAGGGAAGGGAAGAAAAGTGGATGAGAAAAAGAATAAACGGAGGTATAAAATACAGGGTCTGTTTCGAATGGCGACGCGTAACAGGCGCGCTTGTTCGATGTTACGCCAAGTGAAAAATTGAAAATCGCGGAATGCTCTTAAGGCGCTTCTCGATGCGACGGGCGCCGACGACTTGCACCAGCTAAGTGGGTCCAATCGGGCAGCAGGAAGGCCACTTTTTCCAACGGACCTCGCACGCAGGACTTTTCTCTCCGCTTTTCTCCACTTTTCCGTTCTTCCTTTCCGATCCGTAACCAACGATTTCCCGATGCAGTCGTTCCCATTTATCCAGCTCTCAGTACCAGACGTCGCTCCCTATTCTTGCGGGGGAAAACTCCTCCCACCTTTCAGGTAGATAAGGTTTCGGTCGTTTATGAATCTAGTGCTTTACTTACTTTAGGATTTCTTTCTTTTTTTTATTGAGATCTTCAATTAACACTTTTTTTTTTATTTATTTTTCATCAACATTTCTCAACTTCAACAATTCTTAGGTATTTATCAAAAATAAACTGTACTTGTCCCAAACAGCATATCTGACTCAGGACATCCTTCGGAGTTCCTCAGGACGTCCAAATGTCAGCTTCTCTTATCCTCTGACTGTCATCAAGACCTCAGTACCTCATTAGGTCACAGGATATCGTAAGGATGGAGAGAGGATGAAAAAGCGGACATTTGGACGTCCTAAGAAATGCTTTAGAACATCCTGTGTCAGATGTACTGTTCGAGGTAGTGATAAAAGGAAATACTATGACATATTTTGCTACTCTGCATGGAAAGTAATTCTTTCGGCCCTAGGGTAACAAAATTAATTTCTCCTCCTGATGGGGAGCAATACCCATTACAATAATATGACTTTTCGAGTGCGAAACTGATTTAGCCAAATCAGTCGTGACCCACGATGTCTTTAATTGTGTGGGCATCTGCAGCAGACTCGATAAGAAGTTACCGATCCAAGCATGAGTGAAAAACCATTCCATTTTTCTCGATTACTTCCACGACTGGAAATGGCCACTTAACAGTATTTCACAAACGCATCTGGCGACATTTAGCTTGGCCATGCCAGTGTAAACATTCGTTGACAAGAAACGAATCGAAAATCCTAAAAGCTCATCCCCGCAGCGTCGTAAAGGAACGAAGAAGAGGCGAAAGATCGTATAGCATCAGGTGAGGGGGCATTTGGAAGAATAACCGTTCGAGATCGAAAGATGAACGCATTGGGAAGGAAAAATGAATTCGCCCGAAGCACATTGCTCGTTTCTCGTCGGGCAGAAAGATGGGTGTTACTAAAGGTATCGCGAGGCAGTAGGCGGAAAAAGCGAGTAAATAGGGGAAAGGCGTATCGCGTTTCCGCAGGACTGAACTTGCCTTAATGCAGCCGCATCGTAACGAGACGCAATAGTATACTATATATATACGTAACAGGTATATACGTAACTGGGATAAATGTAGCGGGTGCGTTCGGTGGCGACAAGCGACAGCCGTTAACGGGCGATATGATTATACGCTTCGAAGTACGTGCGAATGATTCGTTATTGTTGTATAGATATATACGTGAGCGGGGCGCCCGTCTGCCGGCCGGCTGATAACGACCGGCAAACCCCCCCCCCCCCCCCTCCCCAACCCCTTTTTACGAGACGCATGGCGTTTTATTAGCGGCGAGTAACGCGTGCGATGAGAATATCAGGGGCACGCATGCGCGCACCGGCTTTATATTTATTGTAAACACGCTTTTTATTTCGTCAAGCGCGAATTACGAGCTTCCCTACTCTCGAAGACCTCCTTCTGCTAAACTCCATTACCCCCTCGAGCTTTTCGCTTCACTAAGAGACGCACTGCAATTTCTTCTAAACGGCTTTTCGATTATGTCCGCTGTATAGTCGTTGTCGTTTCGCGAAAAATCATTTCCATCCCTTGTTCAGGATTCGAGACGTGGAAATATTCAATGCACGCACAATTAGGACTCTTATTTTTTTTATGAAGATGCGTATGTCATAATATCGTAATGCGTATGATACGTATGTAAAATAGAGAATGAAGAAGAATATAAAATTTTGTATCCTTTATAGATTGATTTTAAGATTTTGAATTTTGAAAATTTTCAATACTTAAAACTGTATGTAATGTCAAAACATTGCATTTCAATATTTAATATTTAATGGAGAAAATTACAATCATACAATGATCAAATATTTGCACAAAAAATTGTCAAAAATTAGGCGCGTGCAATTTTCTTGATTTTAGAGTAATAAGTTTAAATTCATTGTTTTGAACATAATATAAGGTTAAAGAGCATTAAATTCCCTTTAAAATGAAGAAAACATTTTTCCGATACGACAATTTTCAACGGAGATATGA
>JAPYZR010004530.1:0-12143 GCA_030522945.1 Trichopria nigra | reverse complement strand
GTTCCTCAATGTAAATCCAAAAAACCTCCTTTACCTTTGGTCCCTTCTGATGACATACTTAGAGAATTTTATTTACAAACATCATCTTAACACTTAACACAAGATGCGTCGAGAAAATAGTATCGTAATCTACCAACATTTTGTCTAATACCAAAGAATATTCAAAAATAGTATAATGCAAAAAATTGTCAATTGATGTTATTCAAGCAATTACCAATTCATTCATGTAGAACCATACGGTCGCTCGTTCTTATTGTCCAAAATTCAGATGCAATAATTTTTTACTCATATAATGATCGTATACGCTTTACTATATATATATAGTAAAATGTATACGTATATAATATAATATGAAAGCACACGTATACCTGTAATGGGTAATAACCTTCTGTATTTTCGATTTCAATACATTAATGCGATAATGGGAATTGAATTAAAAAGTGCTACTTCGTATCATGTACCGCAGGCGCTTGAGTGGCAACAATCAAGTCATCAAAAGTAATAGGAAACAGGACTGGCGGCGAGCAGGAAACGAAACGCGTTGGCGTGACTGGGAAATAATATTTTTCCTCGACTCGCCGATAGGTGCCCTATTCGACCCATCGACTTAAAATCAAATAACGGCGCTCAGCGTTTCTCGTATTTGTTCGCCGATTGCGGGCGCAATGTAGATATATCCGTAATTCGTATGAATCAGTAACGGACGCTGGCCGAGTGGTGATTACACGGTGTCAGTGGCGTACACACTGGGGCACCCGTGCACTTTGCGTACTGAGACCTGTCATTAAGCGGCCAATGTGCTGGGGGTTGCGCTGCGGGTACCCGATGGGGTTGAAATTCGACTCCCATGCATCATAATAGCGGCGCGTGTGAGTTTCGGTCTGCCATTTAAAGCGCTATAATTATACGTGCCTCCCACCCGATTCCCACCGACTATTCCCAGTGTGCCCATGGCATAAGGGCTGCTCTTCCAGTGTGTTCCGTTTTTATCAAATCGGCTTTGCCGCCGCCGTCACTTCATTCACATCATTGTTTATATACGGCGGAATTGAATTTACGAGTCCATTATGCCAATGTCGTGTCATTACGAAAAATCGTAATAGCCAAGTGTTTGCTGACCGCAACTCGGACGGGAAGTAACATGCGTCGCACTCTCCATCGCTTCCGATCAAACGTTTATTAGCCATTTCAAGAACCGATATGCCGCGCGATCGGTGTTAAAGTCTCGTGACAATTTCATGACGTGCAAGAACGCATTTTTTTACGGACGATTGACCATTGGGGTAATTGTCGATATTGTCGCGACAACTATCAACGATCAAGGGGAACGAAGGAAATGAAGTACAATTTTTTTTCAGACTTCCGCGACTATTGGTCTGTGCTACGATGATTGGTGGTTACCTCTCGGTGTTTTGTAAATATTGCGGTTTCACTTCATCGGTACCGACAATTATTATTTATTTAGTTTTCCCACGTTTTTTCAACAACGATAAATAAAATAATAATTTCTATTTTCATTGACGCGCCAACTGCTGTTTTCGTTGACTACTATAGTTCCGTTGATAATGAAATTGGATGTCGTTCGATAAATTCCACTAGCATGTCGGACGAAGCGCAGCTGCACGAAGGATCAGAATGTGTCGTTTCATAATCTTGCTGTCACATGTCCGAATTCTGGATGCTCCATGGAATGCCAGTGGGAATTCCTGCATATTAGTCATAATTTTACCGAGTGTAGTCGATAGTGTATTCGATACAAAATTCAATTAATGATAAAGAAATCAAGCGCAATATAAAATTCATCATTCATGAATTTCGATCCTGCATTACCATTCTTAACCTAAACTTTACGGAGACGGCATCGTCGAAAAGTTCTTAATACAGATGATTTGAAAAAGAAGTTATTCTTAATTAAGAAATATTTTCATCGCATTCACCAACTTCTTATTCCCAAATCGAGCGTAATTGCCCGGCTTCAACTAATTTTCCATTCCAGAGAGTAAACAATCTCATCCGAACAATTTCACTCGAGGATGTCAAAGCGTGGATGACCGGAGGGTTTTGCCTGGCTCGTCGGTAATCCCGCGGCGGTCACTCTGAGACGCGGGTGTTCCTGGAAAGTGCGTCTATAATTTCCCCGAGTATCAGCGGTCTTCTGGCGAGAATCCGCGTGGAAACTCCACGGACGACCGACTTCGGACTCGACATCCGCAACTATCTCCAACTCCGGAGAGGGAAGCTGGAAACTACAAAGCGCCGGGATCATTTTCATTTGGCAGGACTTCCTCATCGCGCCGCAATTACCCCGTTGGACGATTAGCAGCGACGCAACTTGGAGATACTCCGGTAGCAACTGCGTCTAACTATGCAAGACTATTGTTTTCAATTGGGTAACTTGTTTGGAGAGTAATTCGGAGTAAATCATTTTTCATTTTTTAGAACCGGCAGTAAGGTCGTAGGATAAAATCTCTAGCCACGTTAACGAATAATTGTCAATTTATCGACAACCTCTCGTCAAGGATCAATGATGGGAGATGAACCTATACAAATGGTCCTTCATACGTTATTAGATGAGACGCAGTAAATATAAATTTAACTTCAGACGTATAAGTTCAGAAGACATTGGTCGAATTTAGTGGAAACACTGATGATTTCATAATCGACTTCACCTCATGATGTCGATATTTTCTTTGGTGCCGACATTATGGCTACTGCCTGATGGGTATTTTATATCATATTAAATTTTCATTAAAAATTCGTACCGAGAATTCGCAAATCATTTAAGAACTTATTTTCGTTTCATTTTCAACAAACGTCATCCGTAAATCTTAATCCGACTTTCAATCAAGTCACATATGTAAATTTCAATGAGCCGTTGAAAATCGCGCGTCGTCGTCCCCTCACGGAGCATTTTAAAAATCCTCGGCTTCCCGCCCGTGTTTGGCTTGCTTCCCATCGGTTTCATCGGCTTCTGGTCGCGATTTTCAAATCGGTGAGCGCAAAAAAAAGCCTGAAAATCCCCCGCGCGACGATGATATGAAAATACGGGCACGCGACACGTGGAATTGATCCGCTACACGTGTCTTCAATGCCGCAATCAGTTCGCTTGACTGACGCGCCGTAATGCGTTATTTATGGACGATTTAAAGCGGTCAGTCGATCCGCGACTACGCTTTTGTAAAATCGCTAGCTGTCGGGGACACCGCGAAAATCCCGAATCTTTTGTCCTCCCCCTCCCGCCGATGGACTCTGCTTTAGGTTACTCCATCGATTGACCGTCCAGGGAGGCATCCGATGTCCGTGAAATTGAAAAATGGGATTACGGTCTTGAGATTCGGCAATCGAAGGGAATCGCTTTTTCTTCATTTCGCTGTCGATCAACCCGAGGCTAACAATGGCTGCTTTATGGCGGGAAGATCGATTGACACCGGCTCGCTGAATTTTCAATGGAGATTATCCGCGGGGGCTTGAAGGATGAGAAAATCATATCGCTGAAAAAGTGAGAGATTCTCAGTTAATTTTGCAAGTTTTAGGGGAGCCCCGTCCTTTGCAGTGTGTTAATAATTGAAATATATTGCTACCATTCTACTGTTTGCTTTTAAAGGTTAGTCACTTATGTAAATAAAAAAAAAATAAAAGTTTTAGAGAAAAAAATTAATCTGATTTTTTGTGTTATTAAATTTAAAATTTGTCTTATAAATTCATATTTGAAAATTGTCAATTTTCACATGATAATAACGAAACGAAGAATGATGGAGGGTGAAAATGAGAATTTAATGGTGATATAAGCATTTTACGGTCCCACATAAAATGTTTCTTGGTATTCTTGCTTTTCGCAAAATCAGAAAACTCAATTTCAACTTAGGTGAATCACCAAGATGACAGATGACTTACTAAAAATGCACCTACATTGAATTTTCTACGTTGTACAAAATAGAACTGTATTTAAGTACATTAACGACTTATTTCGTGTCTTTGTAAAAGGGTAAAATTAAGGGCCACAAACATTATCCCCGTTGGACATAGAGTGATTTTATTTTACATTCATGACAAATGTAAAAAATACGCATTTCGACTATAAAAACTGCTTTGACGACGACCTGCCGAGGCCGAGCCTTGAAAACTGTCGATGCAACGTATACAATCGGCTTATTTTTATTTACCACCGATGCCTGAAATATGTCCGATATAAAGAGGCGTATAATAGCATCCAATTTCACATCCAACGAAGCGGGATCATCGAATGGCATCCCCTTCTTGAAATTGTCGAAAGCCCCCATTCTCAAGATTATCCCCGATGCATCCTCGGTTTGCTTCCAACTGTGATTTTGTTCCTGGCGTCTAACACTTGGGGTAAGGCTGGTTAAATGAGGCCATGTTTAAAAAAATCTCAGATTACTGACAATAGATAGTCATATAAACACGTGTTACCATCGCAGCTGCGATAGAGCAATATTTATCTACAATACTGATGATGTCATGGGGCGAATATTAAATAAAACATAAATATAAGAATGACCAATACTTATTCTTACAAAATTCATATAATTTGTGCCAGTCATTTATTATTATTGTTAAAAACAATAACATTTGATATCAAATTTCACCAATCGTCTACTCTTATAGGTCGCTGACGAAATTCTCCTCGTGATTATCGGATTTCATCGCCTCTTAAGTTTAATAAAGGAGACGTCGATGAAGCTCGTCCCCAAGAAACCAATTACATCCTCGTATAAGACGAACGTGTTTTCTAGGTTGGCAATACCCCCCATCGACCCGGAGGTTTATAACGGAGCCAATCGGAGAGGCTTTCGCCTGTTCGCTCCACCTGTTTTGGTGGTCGAAATCGTTCACCTGCGGGGATATTTTTCACGAGGCGGATTAGGTTGGCCACAGTCATTTCGGTCTGGTCCTTTGTCAGCCTCCTCGACGAAACTTCTTTTGCATCGCTTCCAATTCGGGCGGATTTGTTTCGGCACTTGGGGTGTGGTAAGCCGACATGAAACCAACGCCCCGTCGTCCTAATAACGAGGAATTATCGCGGTAATACAATACCGGCGCAATCCTCTTTGATGCCGACCGCGGAAAATAATACCGCTCTAATAGAATAAGATTATTCATATACGTATGAAGGAGGGTTGTCTCTCTCTCTGTCGATCTTCGCAACCCTCGGAGCCACCCTCGAAAATCCTGCATTTTTACGCGGCGCTGTAAGAGCTTTCGGAATATGAAATAATAGACGAGTCGAGACGATGCTGAACGATGACACTTCCGAGAGCTAAAGAGCCTCCTTTTATTTAATGTAACTTTTTACGACGAAAGCGCTTACGTTTACACTGGAAATACTGCGCTGTAAAAGTGCCTGCGGTTCTTGCTCATTGCGTATTACGGGAGAAACGATAAAATCTGTAAAGAGTCCTGTTCCCGGCCTAAAGGACCATTAGCCGAATTTCCATGCACCGCCTAATCGTTACGATCTCCTTTCATAATGATTATTTATGCCGATATTAAAAAGCGCGTTTATATTTTTTACTGTAATCGTGTTCCCTTCGATTCGCGTCTAACGTCGACCAAGGTATTGAGTTTAGTCCAATTAGAAAGAACCCTCGGTTCATCAGATATCGGCATTCTTCCGTATTTACAATGCCCAGACATATGATACGAACCAGTCATAGGGAAACTCGTCAGATCATCAAGATTAAAAACTTTTCAACGTTTGGTAATGTGCAATACGTAACAAAGGGTTGATATTCTGACATACAATCATTCCAACTAGAACATACTCTAACATACCTTTGTCATTGATACAGACCACTCGTCAGAACAACTATAAGCTTTCATTAGCAGTAACTCGTCGTATCCGTTCAACCATTCCAGTAGGTCAATAAACGAGGTAAGGTATGTGAGGTATTTCATTTAAAGTAGATCCCAGCGATTAAGAAGCGAACCTTTTAAACTTCTTAATGTTCGGTACGACAGTTACAAAAATCGGTGGCTACTGGAAATTCATTCGCAATTAAAGGTACACGGCATGCTATGCTCATTCCAGCTGATATTTATTGACGCGCAACCAAAGTCCCGCAGTTGGAGTTAATCTACGCGTAAGAATTCTCGGTACGAGCCTCGGACAAAGGGCGTTAATTCTGCACGGAGTCAAGGTGCACAACTCGGATATCTTGAGATGCGGCGATCTTCTCGGAATGTCTGCTCCGTTCGTCAGTTGCCGAGATCGCCGCCGGGTTCCTTCATAGATTCTTCCTGCCATCGCGTCTTGTACCTTTCTTCGAGAATTTCTTGATGGTAATTCCATTTTTTAATACAAATTTCAGAGACAAGCCGCGTTGACCTGGACGTTTCCTTATTATATTACGCTACACGGTTCGCATCTGCGTGACAATCTTGTAAGGTAAATTAAGCAGAATGGCATCTTTACTTTCATGATGTTGTCTCGGATGAAATGAACAAACCGCTCCATATTTTATTGATTTAACTTTTTTTTACGATGCGTCTTAAAACGAAAAAGATTCGGCCTGTTTGGAGACTATCGCTAAATTTTCCTGACCTGACTGGAAAATGATGCTATCGCAAACGAGAATTGGTTGATAGGAAAAGGGTAACGTTTTCATGAAAAAGGGTATTATCCAATAAACCAGTATTTTGATATCCTCCTCTATTATATCTTATAATGTATTTATGGTAATGAGGTTGGAATTTCTGCTCATATTCCAAAGCGTAATCCTCCCTTTTAAGGAAAACCCGAATAAAGGAGCCGATGAAACCATCTTTTTGTGACCGCATATTCCCACCGCAAAACTGACAGGAATGGTATTTAGGCTTCTTTCCATACACCATGAAAAAAGAGTTTGCGTAGTTCAATGTAAATGCCAATCAATCTGTCGTACGAATAAAGAAGATGAAATCAATTCTCAAGCTGCAATTAATTTCCGAATTCGAGTACCGTGTGCACCGGAGACGAAAATGCGATTTCCTTTCTTGTACTTGGCACAAAGGACATTTCGATTGATACATTTCTCTGGAAAAAGAGAGAAAAAAAAGTCGAAGCGGGGTGAAGACAAAGGGGCCCTCCCGATCGGTCAACACACGCCGAGTCTGAGAACGAAAGGTCACCGTACTTAATTTGCGGACGACACTGTTCAAACAGAAAAGTGCACCGAGTCTCAGAGTGGATAATGTCGAAAGGTGAAAGACGGCTGCTATGTAATTATTTTATCCTCTCTGCCGTATAATTTGGGGTGTTTGCCTCGGTGACTTAAAGGGGATGAAAATGCCGTGGAATAAGCTTGCAGCGCGTTGCCCGAAGGGGCGTGTGCCGCAGACAGGGCCAAGTAGGGTGCAACTGACAGCAGAAGACAATTAACCTTCCAATACGCTTGTATGTAGACACGTACGCGGAATGTACCTACGAGAACGCATCACGCGTCATCGGATTCCCGCGCTAACGTCAATCCTCCTCTACCGGGTTAACGCAACTGCATCAGTGAAGTAAGTAACGTCTAAGACCTCGGATTGTGTTATAAGCAATTAAGGATTTTTTGTTTTATGCAAGTCATCTTTATTTCAATTATCGATACGGACTCCCACAAACTTCGGATCAAAAAGAAGTTCACAAATCAAAAAGAAAATCAAAAATCATAAGAAAAATATGAAAAGATGGATGTACATATAGAGTAAGATGTTTAATTTAAGTAAAATGTTTAATCTTATATTTTACAGAGTCCATTCATGACGTACCTTTCTTTTTATATATAAGTAATATTGCGATTTTTATAGACAAACATAAGTTTTTTCTTCGATTTCTTCCGAATTTTGTACGCTTTCGGCATTCCCTTAATATCTGTCTCTGCCTCTGCAATAGGAAACTTAATACCCTTATAACTATCACGACCGCCCGGAACCGGTAAGCAATCGTCCCTATCAATCATCAATTTACCACTTTTCAAACATGAAACTTGAGGATAATCGACCCCGCCTGGAAAAAGAAAACCCGATTGAATAAATAATTTTTGAAAATCGATAATTTAACCCATATTACATAATATATACTATAATAAATCGATGAATAAATAATAGAATCCTTAAACTTACCAGGATCTCTAAATTTCGGGGTTCGTAATTTTGAAAATAATTTATCTAAAATCTTCATCATTTCAGGTTTTATCGTTGTTGATTTCAAATTTTCTGAAAGAACTGTTGCGTTAAGTACGGCATGTGCCGTCGTCTTTTTGATTGGAGCATTAGTCGTCGTTTCCATTGGAGCGATTAGAATATTAGTTGTCTTTTCGATTGGAGCGTTACTCGTGGTCTCGATAGAAAAATTATTCATCGGTTTCAATAGCCAATTATTTAACTTGTCTTGAGTTGTTTCGTACATTACATTACTTTGATCAAATGTTTTATTGCATAAAGGTAATTTGTAGAACTTTAAGGGAAGGAAGGAGAAATTCCCATCGCATGACTCGATAAATCTAGGCTTCGACTGGCATCGGTGTTTCGGGGGGCACGGGCTTATTGGCGAGGAACTGAATTCGGGAAGCGCATACTGTGTTAAGGGGTGCGGCCTCCTCCAAAATGGCGGCCCCCCTTGCTTATGATCCATCCCTGGGCGACCAATCAGCATGTTGCTTGCAGGGGGGCCAAGCTTTCCCTGCAGACGGAGAAATCAGAAATTTCAATATCCACATTGTTTGACCTTCAGTTACGATTTGTGATTCGAAATTATTAATGATTAACATACTACACTGAAAGAAAATTCTATATTCAAGTAAATATTTATTTAGTAAATATCATTTTAGTAAATCTTACCTAGTTCAGAAAAAAATAAAAACTTTTTTTTCAGTGTAAGATACTGTGTCAGAGGAATCTCTTATATTTTTAAGACATTTCACTTACCTGTTTGATGAGATTTAATCTAGCCAACAAATTTTGACTGTCGTCTTCGCTCAGAAAGTACGGTACTTTATCCACGGTTCCATTTTTTGTTTTTGGTGACCGTTTGGGTGACTCTGGAAAGTATTGCCATTAAAACTAGATTCAGCCAAGTTTGGGTCTTTATTTACTCTTGAAAACTACCAGATACTTTCAAGGATGCTGTAATTTCTGCAAGTTCATCGAAAAGTGTTAATTGATGCCCGTCGTTCAACATATCGACTAATGTCACATTCTTTATAGGGGTCAGTCGATGATTTGTTTTAATCTTTCCATCTGAAAATTATCATTGACATTATGCATGCCATTCATATACATAATATTGTACTTTCAGAAAAGCATTACGTTTCTCGAACTTTGAGAGTTATAAATTACGAGAGAAGGATTGTGAAGAAGACGTGTACAAAAAAAAAAAGCCACAAACAGAAGTCACAAACAGAAAGAAGACCAGCAAATAACTAATAAAACACTCGGAAACGTTAATCGGTACTCCCGTTACTGTAGCTCCACAATGTCTGCACAAGCGTTATACTTATTATACGATACTAATCTACCTACAGGGTCCGGGTAATGGAATTACGCAGGGTCTTAGCTTCGTGTTTTTTCAATTTACTTTATTTTATCATCGTCTTTTCGACGGGATGAATTCTCGTGAGGAATTCGCCCCAATGCTCTGCAAATATACATAATCCCATTACTTCGATCAGCTTATTCGGCCGACACGACCTCAGTCCAGCGAATGAGGTGCGAAGCGCGAATGGATGAATTTAATAACAAAGAAAACAAAGCATGATGCACGCTACGAACGATACAATTGCATTATTTCAAACAAAGCATTGTATAACAATACGACTTAACGTTAAATATACAACAAGGAAATAAAATATCCTTAAAAGCACTAGACGTATCTGGTACGAGTTAGCTGTAAAGAAAAGAATACCTCCGACATCACGAAAATAAACACTTTCTCCTTATGATTAGTGCGCACGACTAGTGCGACATCTTACGTAATCCACATAGAATCATGATGTATAATAGTTGACATGATTATGTAAATTTAGTCACCAAATTATGCACAAACATGTAGAATCGTTTACAAGTTTTTCTATTCTGTTAGATTTGGTTTAGTTTTACTGTGTAAAACTAAATCATAATCTGTGATCATGTAAGATATTGTTCAATGTTTTACAATTTTGCAAAATTTGGGAAATATATTTTGTTAACACCTATACTTTATATATTACATAATAATGTCAACAAATATACCCCAGAAAGAAAATAAACTACGAACATAATTATGCAATCAAAATAATTAAAACAATGAACGAATGAATGAAGGAATTCCAGGTTTACGACTCAATTCGTCAGGCTGCGGAATTGAAACCATGAGGTATCACGCTGGAATTCGGTTTACCGTCGACTCGTAAAATTTGGTGCAGCATCATTGTAAGACGCCTGTTATTTCCCATTCGATCATGGCACATCACCTCGCACGGAATTGCCTTCGATACATCGAAAACCGGTCGATTCGGTGTTAATGAAGTGTCCACTTTCCGGGATTCCGCAAGGACCTGACTAAATCGTACAGACGATCCGTAGATATCGTGGCACATTACATCACAAGGATGAACAGCTTGTTGATCTAGTTTATGCTGATCAAACGGAAACAAATATGGAAGATTGACCATTTTGAAGTTTTCTAATTTGAGAAGTTGCATATTTTCCGTTCTTGGTCGTCTCGAGTTCCATCGAATGTTTTGCGCGTAACTATCCGCAAGAACTTTAGGAAAGGCATCTTTCTGGCCATCGGGAAACATGAGAGATTCATATTTGAACCGTGAATTGGGACTCCGTGGAAATCGAAATTCGCCCCTCGTTTCCACAAGACCTTTGCCTTTGTAATTAATCTCCAAATCTTCACGATTATCCTATAAAATTTTAAATAAAAAAATAATACCGATATTATTATTATATTCCGTATAGAATTAGTGAATCGTTTCTATCGGGTCAACACTAACATTTATACCTGTGAAAATAGTGATGAAGGACCGTTCTCATAATTGGATCCTTGGTCTAGATTGAAGTCTGTCAACGATTTTGGTGCACGATTTATGCTCGACTGTATAGTCAATTTTTTTTCATCGGGAAATCGGACGCTCGTAGAATTTATTCGATGTTCAGATTGGATGTCATACTCATCATTATAACTTTCACGAGATGAAAAACTATCATCCTCGAATTTCCAGCCGCCGGACATGGTTCGTTCAGTGTTCGAATCAACATATCGCGGCGGTGAATCTGGTTCTGTACGAATCGCTGAAATTTGTAACAATGAAAGTCACGTATTTAAATTGACATTGATTTTATTTTTACCTTATATGTCTTTGTGAATGTTTCTAATTATAGTTTCGACATAGGCAATTAATATTATTAAATAATCAACATTTTTTAAACTATTTAACATGTTAAGTACTTACCAGCTTGTCTGTATATCGATGGATTTTGAATAGGGTTATAACCACCGAAAAACCGAAAAAATCCACCATTGTACGTATTCAGATAATTAATAAGGTCATTGGAATTACGAGGACATTTCGAATATTCTTCATAACAGGTTTCTGTTCTGCCCCTGTTCATGTAACCGAGCACGACTGCTTTGCCGAAACTTAAAATCGGTGATGACCCAGTAATATCAAGAGCTGAAAGTATTCTGAAAAAGTTGAACCATATTACATTATACATCGCATTTTCAGAATATAAATTGGCCTAATTTAACATTAAAACCATTCAAGCTTTATTGGCCATTTAACAAATCTCAGTTTTACTTTGAAAAAGACAATTGAATTTTAAAATTTTGAAAGAAAAATAAAAAACGTTGAGTTACCCAAATAGTGCATTTTTGCCAATGTTTCCGAACGAATAGGGCTCGCCGTTTGAATTTTTTCCTGGATACCTTCCACTCGCTATTTCGCATAATACACGTGGTATACATTTATAATCGTCGTATCGAGATATAGCATACAATGCTTTGAATAAATTCATATTTGGTCGCAGGATATTAAATCCGCCAAAATTGCTTGGTGGAAATTTATACCCCATGCCATAATAGTCTTGATAATGCTGTAAACATTTACATTAATTAATAATGCAGATAGTCACTTAATAATGTGATGTTCATTACGATCGTGTATCTGATT
>JAPYZR010004529.1:0-12145 GCA_030522945.1 Trichopria nigra | reverse complement strand
TGAGTAAACACTTACGTGTTATTATATGTTAAAAAATTTACTCATTGTCTTAATCAAGACAGATTGTAAATAAATAAATGGAGTTAAAAAAAAAAAATAAATAAATAAATAAATCCAAAGACTGTCATGATTTACTATAGGTGAAACTTTATGAAAAGCCATTGCTTTTAATTTGCCGCTTTATTTACAAACCTGACATTAAATTTCCAAAATTCAAAATGGTGGATAGGCTTGCTGGTAACGTAACCAAATTCGAATTTTGAAAATCGAAAATGCATTTGCAATCCAATACATATTCTCATAATTTTTGTGAAATGTCGGATTTAGGCTTTAAATTTTAACATGAAAATCTTTACCATATATCGAAATCGATATCTTGAATTTTCAATAAGAAGATCATCTCAGATTTGAAGATCCGAAAAAGTATCCTAATTAATATTATTAAGTAATTAATAAACAACAATAAAACTCATCAGATAATCGATAAACAAAGATATTCTCGTTTTTTCTCAATTAAAATGATGAATTAAGTGATGAGTTATACCAATAAACTGAACTAATAACTTTTGAACACCATTTGATGAAAAGATTTTAAAAAAATTCACCGTCTCTCATAAATCGAAAATAACGTCACATCTTGATTTGAAGGATCGAGGAGAGGACGCGAGACTTTATATCTCCGTACGCGAAGTGAGCTTTTCTTTAGGGATGGTCGAAACCGCGGGGATACTCTAAAAGGAGCTTTGCGGCAAAGCCGCGGGCAAGCACTATACCTAGAGCCGCCGTCGCCGCACCGGAAAAGCTGCTGGTTCCCAAGTTTACCGAGAACTTATCGAGATTATACGCGCGAGCCGAAGCTGGCAAGAAAGAAGGGACGAAAAGACACCTAAAGTGTGAAATTCGGCATCCTTTTTCTCATATTTTCTTCCGAGGTTTTTGACTTGCTCGCGTGCTTTTTAAACTCGCGGAAATGAGGAAAATGCGGGAAATTGCTCCGGCACTTTGTCCGCGACTTGCGTCGCTTCATGATCTCGATTTAGCTCTTAGTCTTTTTTATGTTTTTAATATTTTTATTTAAGTAACAGTGAACTTGTATATTGCTGAGTAATTGTTAGACGAGAATTTTCCATTTTGTTTTACTACAAATATTTTTCTTCTATATATATAGTACAATTATGTAATGCTTTCGTATAAAAATAATTACTTTTATTTCCGGGTAATTTTTTGTTCGATTGCAGTTTTCATCTCAGTTGAACTTTCAAAATATACATTGTACATTTTGATCTTTTTTTTTTCGATTTTGAATTCAATATGGCACCTATGAGCTATAAATATTTCGAAATTATACTTGCGAATAACAAATTTGTAAGAAATGTGCCCGAATTCGATTGCAACCTATATTTGAAGTCTGATTCAAAAAGTTTAAAATTCCGATCACAAAATGGTGGATTACTTTTTCACGATGCACTTCTTGATACAGAAAAAATGACGAAATTCCGACAATTGTACATTTTCCAATTATAAATTTCATCCGTCATATTGAAACTGCCGAATTGAAATGAAATTTTTTAAGTGTAAAATTTTGATGTTCAGATACCTATTACACAATGTGATTGAGTTCTAAATGAATCACTAAATCAAAAAAAGGCAAATCCCTAAAATCATCCACAAATCGAATAATTCAAAAAGTTTCTTGAAATTTAAAAAAATCCAATTGGCAATTGTAAATTCAAATGGTTGAAAACGGGTTCATCATATTAAACCAATAAGTAACTACCGTTATACAACTTGCTGATTTCTAAATAACTAAAACATCCAAATTGTTCCTATATACTATAATCTCAGAAAGTAATTGCTAGTTTTGTTATATTCGTATAAGTATACATTCATTAATTTGATAACTTTTAAAATTATTCAAGTGTTATTCCCCAGCACGGTATTTCACCTTTTTACAATATTGAAAGTGCTCTAAACTATTATAATACTAACACATGTATATAGTTTCATAATATATAATGTGCAATTTAATCTCTTACAACCGAGCTGTACGGAGCACGTCATCTTGACACTTACCTGAAACATGAAATAATAATGCCATAATTAGATACATTATTTAATAATAGAAATATTTAAAACGTTAAAAAATCAAAGGTTTAAATATGAATTAAATCTTCATCATTTTAATATGTTACATTTAATGATTACGTTTTTTAATAGCTATGAGTTAGATATATTACAGTATATTATACTACCAAAATAATTTTATTTGAATATTGAATATTACAGTATATTTACAATAGTAAAGTTGGTTTCATTTATACATAACCCATCAAACACAATTTGGACAATTATGTAAAAATTACGTAACAAGTATGTAACAGTTACGTAACAAGTAACATTTATAGATATATTATGAAACTGTTATAGTTTCAATGTTTGCTGGATTTTCAATGAGTCTTTTGTTCTTTATTATTATAGGTGATGGTTTATTTTGTTATACAGTAGATTTTTCATATATACATTGTAGAATTTCTATTTACATCGAAAAAAAAGTATTGTTGGAACCATGTACTATGGAAGCACCAATCATAGAAATTGTAGTGTCAACAACGAACATGGTTGTGTCAACTATCGTGTGGTTGTCACAACAATACTTTTCTTTCCAACTGACCGATTAATTGCTTTCTGTTTGCAATAATTCCAAAAATTATTTTGAAATAATTTTATACTACAGTGTACTTGCTGAAATATTATTACATCGTTATATACTTATTATTACTCTTAATGATTTTATCAACCATGCTTCGCGCATTTCCGAAATTGATAAAAGGCGTCTGAAGATGGAAATTTGATTTTCATACAAGTTTTTGAAGAATACACCTGCCTGAATATCATTTTTAAATTAAAAATAGTTTATCCAAAAAAATCGGCTTAAACTTGAAATACTTCACATTCTTGGGTAAAAGAGTTCGATCTTCTTTCAGTGAATTAAAAACTATTTTCATCAACTTTTCATAAATAATAATATTAAATACTATATTAAATAAATAAATAAATAAATAATAATAATAATAATGATAATAATAATAAAAGACTTACAATAAAAAAAATAATAAAATACTTACAACTAAAGATTCGTCAATGCCGCGTCTGACCAATACCACCCTTTACTACTGGTTACGCACTGTTGATCGAAGATCGAATTTACTTTGCCCATCCAAAATATATCCACAGCAATATCTAAACTTAGTACGCGTTCTATTGTTATAAATAACCCAAATTTTGCTTTGACTTACGTCAAATTGATGCTTTGATAAAAAAAACGGCAGCTTGATGTCGTACTCGTCATTTACGTAACTACTTAAATTTGCTCCCAAGTCGTTGCTCCAATCTATTTCGCGTAGCGCAAAAACTTCCGACGTATTATGTGGCACGTGGTTGAAAGCGATTAGACCCCATCGCACTGAGTCTGAGCTAAATTGAGGTTTAGTATCGCGTTCCCTCACACAAAGAAAGTGCACGCGTAATGGGCCCACCGCGAGCATCTTCCAGCGCCTCCGCTCGATTATCCGCCGGCAAATATTTACGGCGTTTCGCCTGATAAATTTAACAATCTCTTTTAACGACAGAATAATTCACAAGTGCCTCCATTAGACGAATTCCCTGTTGAAATATTTCCAAGGGCGCACTCTCGCGAGATCCGGTGATGCTTTTCCGGATGGCGGCGAGGGGGGGATTTAAGCGAGTAAATCCATCTGGAGAGCTCGCGAGACTAAGTTAGTTTTCCGGGGGACCATATTGGCCCCGAGACGAGTACGTAGTTATACGGTTTGTTTGTTTGCGACCAGTGTTGCTGTTCCATACCACGAGAATGGCCGTGATACCGTTGAAGCGGAAAAGATTCGAAATCAGTAAATGCGAGCTTGCCACGTTTTCCACTTCGGTCCATTTCTCTTCTCTCTCTCTCTCGCTCCCTCGTCCTCTTCCTCCGTTTTGTCTTCTGTCCGTTTTTCCCGTCCCTTATTTCCCGTTCCCGTCAGCTCAGAGTTTCGCTCAATCTCTTTGTCGCCGTTCCCCGCATTCAGTACAGAACAAGGCCCTACTGTGTTACAAACAGTAGCCGAGGAAAGCTGCGCCTTGGCTGTACGTGACGCCGTTATGCGACAAAGGCCGCATTGTATCGCCAAGTTGCGGTAATTTTTGCAACAATGGCGAATAGGGATAATAAAGAACGATATACTTCCGGGCCCGAATTTTTACGTCGACGAATTCGTCGTCAGGTATAGTGGCTATACCCTTATATATATATACACATACCCGCCAATGCCCTTTTTCGCCGGGTACTATAAACGCGACACTGAAGGGTGGTATCGGAATCGATGCACAATTTGCTACGGTGACAGATTTCTGGCTTCGATTTCGGGAAAATACCGCACTCGGTGGGTGTGTGCTTTCCTTACACGTGGAAATTTGCTGCCAGTGCCGTACGTAAACGTGCGAACGAATTTGAACCGAGAAAGTATTTACTTTTTTTTTTATTCGTTGGTGTTTGTCGAGTTTATACGTTTCGAGAGAATGGTTTGGGCAAATATTTAAGTGTTTACGACAAAAACAAAAAAAAAAATAACTTTATGGACTAAAATAAATTGGTTTTACATTAGGACGAGAGCTTAACGTTGTATTTGTTAGACTTGAATTTTCAGTTAATGAGATTAGTTGTATTGGATCATGTATACATAAAAAATGGTACAGAAGTATTATATATATGTTCATATTTCAATAACTTTCTCCGACATATTATAAGAAAAATTAATATAATAATAATATAAATATATAATAATATAATAACATATACAATAATATATGACAATATTTTGGAGATGCTCCATTTAAATAAAAGTTTAAAAAAAAAATGAAAAATTCAAAATGGAGTCAAAACTTTATCAACTTTTTGATTGGCTTATTTTCTTGAAGACTACTGACAAAAATTATAATGTTTTTGTAGACTTTCGACATCCAAAATGTCGGATTTAGGGTTTTCCTTATCCCCATTCAAAAAAAAATAAACAAAAAAAAAATGCACGAATTACAAAAATTAATCCAGACGATGATCAATTTAAAATGTCAAAGGTATAGTAAAAAAAAAAAAAAAAAAATGAATCTAAGGCCACAGCCAGACTGGAATAGTCCAGTTTTTAGCCCCCTGGTTAGCTCGAGAAAATAACACGACACCCTGAGTTCATTCGAAATGAAACTTTTATCATTAATCCTTATATTCACCCATTTAAGGGGGTTTTAAAGTAGAACAGTTACCGACCGACCTAACCTCAAAACCGGAAAAGTATAAATAATAAATTATTGAAACGCTGTGATTTTATATAACATATATATATTCAACAAAATTCCAATGAAAATTATGTAAACTTGAGTGAAAACTTTTGGAAACAAATTATTTTTTTTTAACCTGCCTCAAAAATAATTTGTTTCCGAAAGTTCTCAATTTATTTTAAACGATTATTACTAGAATTTTGTTAGGGATTGTATCTGCTTCGTGGAATCATCCTTTCAGAAACCAAAATTGTGAAAAAAAAGTCTGAATCATTTTATATGTATACTTTTATTGTTGCAATGCTCGGTCGGTAACTGTTCTACTTTAAAACCCCCTTAAGATGTTCACCATTTTATTAAATAAACATTTTCGAGAATAATGTCTAAATTATGAAAATTGATCGACTGTGAAAACCTCCTACCGTGTTTTATTACTGAAAGCTACATTTATTACTAAAAAAGTTGACATAATAAATGTACACAAAGAGTATAAATTTAATTTAATATTAAAAGTATTTAATCGATATACAATTCCTTTTTAACGTTATTCACGATACTTTTTATGATTAATTTCAATCCCTCATGTTTCTACCTTAATATCACTAAATTGAAATTCCATTTTAATTTGCAAGTTAATTTACCATCTTTTCCATTGCTCTATTTTTAGTTAGGAATGGTGGAACGAGGGAATGTGATACCATTTAATCGACTCAGAAACCACAGAGGAGCTATGGGAGTTTTCAATTAGTGGGCTTTTGTTTTATCCGAAAAAGGACAAGAATAAATGAGCATCGAAACGGGCAGAGCAAAGAATTGGCTTGCATTTATGCATCGGTCAGGGCATTGTTTTCTTATATATCTCTGGGAATAAAGTAGAACCGGAAACGGGCTAAATATGACTCGGGAAGATTCCGAGAAAAGTAAACATTGTTATTTCGTATCAGATAATTGTGCCGTTTTCTCCTTTCGAATTATGCACCAAATGTATTTTCAATAAACATTTCTAAAAATCTATATCCATTACATGTACTGTATATATATACGTCTACATTTAAGTGCAAAATTGCCAATTTATTATTTTTGTTTTTTATTTTTATTTCAGCACTTTCACCTGTAAGTAATTGACATTTAAACTTGAATACGATAGACATGGAACAATTTTTTTCAACATGGCGGACAAATTGCCGGAAAATGTTATAAATTCTGCATTTCTTAGTTTTTTTCCCGCCTGCATCGTTATTATAATCGACAATAATATCAAAACAAAATGGCGATTAATACGTAATAATATTGTGGAAATAGTTCATCCGCATTTTTACACATTTTTCACAAAAAAGAAGTGGTATGGAAACGATTGGCGATAGCCAAATCAAAATTACTCAAATTCAAAATGGCGTCATAAAATCCTAAACTATCACGGAAATATTAGGTTTTTCGTACTTTTTCATTTTTATTCTCCACAAAAGAATTTAGTGTAAAAATATCAATAAGATTTTCTAATCTATTTCTGTTACTGATCATATACAAGTAATTAATGTTTCCGACCCTAACCGCAATTTTTGTCGGTCTAGGGGTCGAAAAATATTTTCATGCAAAAAATTACATTGAAAATTCACATAAACGACGAATGTAAAAATGGTCGATAAACAAAATTGAGATAATAATGATACGACAAATTTAATTTTTTTTTTGTAATTTTACATACATATATGATAACAAAAATATATGAATATCAATTTCACGATGTAACGAGGTTTCGAATGAGTCTGCAAATTATTAAAAAGTTGAAAATACTAATTTACAAAACATAAAATAGAATAAATCGATTGATATTCCCTAAAATCCCAAAAAATCACCGGAAAATCATATTTTCCTTACATTTAACCCGAATATACATTTTCAATCATAAACAGTGACAAAACGCAATTTTGACGTTAAACATTAAAGACAAACGTCTCTTTATTCACGTAAAACAGATTTTTAAAAATTTAATAAGAAAAGAAAACGATAGTAGGCAAGAGTCAATTAGACATCCGCGATGCCATCTTGGTGATCCGAACATTCTGTGCTCGTTGCGATCAAGATTGATAGGGGAACGACTCGGCGTTTGCAGGAGCTCCGATGACAAATGGAATGTCGCGATGGGGAAGATAGCACTCTTCTTTCTTCACGCAGTATCTATTTTTTGCAACCTTTTTAATACGACGACTTCCAGTCGCTGGATAGAATGATCGATTTTTTTTTCCGCTGAAAATCCCACCACCATCGAGCTCTGTTTCCGTGCCGCACTTCGGAAATCTCCATTATTATTGCGAATTCGTTGGATTTCAAATAATATTTTGAATGAAATTCATTACGGATATAAATAACTTCGTTCTCTTCGTATTTCGTGCAGTGATTGAAATTTATTTTTCGATTTGTATTTATAGACTTTTATAAACAACGTGACACGAGAGTGCTGTTCGTTACCATTATTATTAATTCGATATACATGGCTGTTACTACTTACGAAGAGTATCCACCCGGTGAATTGACTTTTACACGTACAGTCGGATTATCAGGAACTTACGGATCAACTGGCCCCTATAAACTATATATATTTTTGATCCGCCATTTTCAATTTTTTAAAACTAACATCGGATTCGTCATCAACGACCACAAGAACCCCCTACATGACAAATTTCACGAGTTTCCAATCACAAGAAAAATGCATGTCTCAAACAATTGATTGCAAGTAGTAACAGTCGGTTCGTTTTTTGCGCATGTAAAAACGAACCCGCGAAAGCAAGATTTGCATCGACAAAAAAAAACATTGATTGAATTTCATATAAATTCGACGCCTTTGTCCGTTCCTTCTGCGCTTCCACCATTGTACTTTTTCACCTCCGTGTCCCGCTGCAGGTCGAATGGAATCGTGGACTCTCTTCTTTTTCTATACCTACGAGTTCCTCCAGACTCACGTCGTCCCTTCGACCGTATCTCTTCTTCGGCATCCTACGGAATGTACAGGGACGGGCGAAGGATTACGCCGGAGCTTCTTTTTTTTTTTATTTTATTTTTCGCGCGGCCAACGTGACGGGAATAAATGGCGAGCATCCTTCTCAAAACAGCGACACGCCCCGTACCATACTCGACCTGTCCGCCGGCACTGACAAGGCGAGGATCTAGTTGGCTTTTGGACTTCATCGAAGGAGTAAGTCTTTTCGCGTTAAAAGCTAACGCGACGGCAGAAAATGCTCGTCACTTCTTATGAAATTAATTTTTAGTCATTTCTTTCAGACGTGATTCGCACCATAGCTCTGCCAGCCATTGTTTGCATTGCTTCCTGTCTTTTATCATCTATACGATTTAAATCATCACTATACGTCACTTAATTGTATTTTTGGTCATGGTAATTTAACACTTTCTGCCACTGTCATGTAGTAGGCGTACAACCTAAATCAGTATCGTTTATCCCTATTTTCATTTTATTTGATTTTTCAGGAGTTATTTGTAATTTCAGTGAAAAATATTTTCAAAATGGCGGATCGAAAATGGCAGACCGAATTCCTACAAAAATGCTTAAACCAGATGAAATCAGGTAATAGGGTGTTTCGGAATCGCTAATTACGAGCCTGACTACAGATTTTCAGAATTCAAAATGGCAGATCCAAGATGGCCGACTGAATTTCTCAAAAGTTACTTAATCGAGGTAAAAATGTTTTTGCTGTTGTAGATTACGAATCTTCGACTTTCAAAATTCGTAATGTCGGATTCAAGATGTCGGACAAAAATTGTACTAATTATATAATTGAATTTTCTGGAAACTCTTCAAATGGCAATGCGACAAATGGAGGTGTATAAGAGAGCTTGCGCGTAAGTAGTATCAGCAACCGAATGGGAAGTAGAAATGGCCGTCGATAATCGGACCTTCAAAAATCAGTCATTGATAATCTTTAAAAAATGGTTTGAAATACCTAAACAATGTACACGGGGACGGGTCGATGAAAAAGATTATAAAGAGGGGAGAATGGACGCGGAAACACAATAAAAAAAAAAAAAAGCGACGAAAACGACGACTGAAGAGGCGGGCAGATGAAATGTCTCTGGACAGCGAGGGCATCCCCGGTGGAGAGTCGAGTGCGGCGTATCGATTTTATTTCACTCGCGAGTTTTCGAGTTTCGCATTCGCGACCAAGGTACGTCGGACACGAGGTGAGGCATCGGTGAAACCGAGCGTTGCCGAGTAAGCGAGCGAGTGGTCACTGTCGACACTGTGAACTCCAACTCGAGCGGAACTCGCCGACACTCGCCTAACTTATCGCGCGGGTGCTTCGCCGGAACTTCGCCCGGCACATTTGTCGACTCTCGGCTCGGACTGCGAGGAGGATGATAATTCAGAATTCATGGCGGAATAAACGTCAACCTCTTTACCGCTTCTTTTTTCCACCCCCGCCCCGCCGAGAGATTTTACGGGATATTACGGGGAAATCTTTTTCAATTTCTGCTGCGTACCGTTCGTAAATTTCGTGCCGTTCTGATAAAAACTACCCCGCCGCAGTGGATGCGAATCGCGAAGAATGGCAAGGCGTTCGAAATATTCCGGAGCTGCATTAAAACTGGAAGGATTCAAAAGCATTCGGAGCCCCTCGAAGCACTCAAAGTATTGAAAACTCAAAAGCATTAATACCCCACGTTTCAATTCGTTCGTTAGGGAAGCCCTTTAAAATCTTCGGAATATCGTTTTTCCTCTTTCATTTTTTTCGAATACGGTTAGTTAAAAGTTCCTACTACTGAAGCGGAAATTTGAAACGAATGTACAGGTATGCGCTAAAATGACGAACGGTCGTAATGTTTAATTCTAAAGTAACGTTGTTCCGACTGATTAATTTCCCCGTATCTCAATCAACTGTCTCGAGGAATGTTTACGTCACGAGCAATTTGGACAATTCCATTTTGCTGGATATCATAATGTATACATCCAATATTATCTCGCCTCGATTTCTCTCGTGTCGTGGAGCAATAGTCGTGACGTAGTTACACGCGGTTTACATATGGTAAGCGACGTCCGACCATACAAGGTTGTAACTACTGCGCGACCACCGCGGGGGCTGGTATGCACGCGAACCTATTTCACCGATAATGGAGATCGGTAATTGTTGCGGGCACAATTTTCGACCATTGTAGAATTACTTTCATCCGCGGAATTGGTATATAGGAATCCACTACACTATTAACATATAATTACGTAAAGTTTCTTTTTTCACTTTATAATTACGGTTTCATGATATCGTACTTTAAAACTCTTTTTACGGCTTGCTTTAATTTGGTCCCATTTTCTCTCTTTCTCTCTCTCTCTCTGTTTCTCTCCCTCATTCAATTTTATTCATTCAATGTCATTTATTGATTGCTGTAAATTTTTACACTATTTTCGCGGTTTTCGTTAATCCAATAAATGACGGCTTTTTTATTTGTTTTTAAGCAATATTATTATAATTAAGTAGAGAAAATTTTTGATTGAAAATTATTTTTGGATAAGCCCTTTCAATACCTGGGTTTAAAATAGTAACATGTCTTCAAGAAAATATAAATATGGCGTCTTTTATGTTAAAAAACAGACAAATTTTAAGAAAATATTTTTTATATTTCGAAATTCAAAATGGCGGATCCAACACGCCGGTCAAAATATTGAAAAATACTCAGAACTCGATTAAATTATAAGTATACTTTTTGAAGACGCTGAAACGAAACTACCCGTCAAATTTTCGAAATTGAAAATGGCGGACCCAACACGGTGGACCAAGATTCGAAAATCAAGAGAATAGTCAGGGGAAATCCTACATTATTATGTTTTTTAGGCTTGCTGAATCCGCAACTCCTGATGGATTTTCAATACCCAAGATTACGAATCCGTAATATGGCGTCTAGAATGGTTACATGGTTCCGGAACTCGATAAAGTTTGTCGTGCCATGTTTTCAGTTCACTCGAGTCAAGCTCCCCGAAGGATAAAGAAATCTACGTCATTTTTCCTGGGTCATGTTGAGAGTAGAATATGGACATATTTATTATCTCTCTTTAAAAAGTTGCATTTATTGTAGAATCAGAATTTTAAGGTGACGACAAATTTCGACTGCAGAGTTTTCGAAATTTAAAATGGCGGATCCAACATCTTGGCTTCCACGAGAAGCTCGAAATACACGACCCAATAAGCAAAAAGATGTCTTGAAGATATCTAAAAGATATCTTGCGATCCTGGCAAGATATCTTAAAAATGTCGAATAGATATCTAAAATACATGTTTTAGATGTCTTATGCAACACATTTTCCAAAAGACATCTTTTAGATATCCTTTTAAATAAAGATGTCTAAAAGATATCTTTTAGATATTTATGTCTCCAAATGTTTATTGGGAAATGTTTAAAATTGTCAGCCATGTCGGATCTGCCATTTTCGTTTTCTCTTTATAAATCGCCACGAATTTGAACTTGGATTTGAAAATTCAAAATGGTGCAACTAACATGGCAGACGTCTTTTTCACAAAATTGTGGATTTCATTGAAATGTCGTCAGCGTCTCATTTAATAAATACGATCATAAATTCAAATTGAAAATTATTATCATTTGCGACAAACGCTTAGTCCGAATTCGAGACGAGCTAAGCTCCATGATGGTTGAACGATTTTATCGGAGCGATGTTTGATCCAGTTCAACAGGGAATTAAGTTTACGACCCAACAACGAACCTGACAATCTCCGGTCGTCGACGCGGACTGAGCAGTCTCGGTCCGCTCGGGGTTCGCTTTCGTCTCCAATGGAAGAAGGTCCGTGGCTCGTACGGG
>JAPYZR010004528.1:0-12147 GCA_030522945.1 Trichopria nigra | reverse complement strand
AAATGTTGTATTACAATTTTTTGAAAAATGTAAAAAATTTACGAAAAATTCTGGAAAAATTCTGGTATATTCTCTGATGAATTCTAAGTATCTTTTATTTTTTATCATTTTTTCCATAAGTTGATAGTTTAATTATGACACCATCATTTTTACATTTATTAAAACATTGTTGTTTAAAAAATATTGAAATAAAATGAAAATTTTACCTTCCATTTTGAGCAAGACATTTTGAAAAATTAACGTTACATGTATTTATAATCAATGAATCTAAAAATATAACTCGACTATTATAAATACCGACATCTAATGCAAACATTCAGTTAAAAAATTGTCTCGAATCGCATCCGCCATTTTGAATGTTGTTGATTACAGTACTGAATATGAATTAGAAAAAGAATAAAAAATTTCTCACATTATGTTTTGTCATTGTAATATCATTGCAATTATAATTGCAAGCTTGTGGTCGTATTGAAGTGAAAATTTTAATTGCCGACGTCATATTGAATCCGCCATTTTTCCAACATTACATAATTTTATTTTCAATATAATTGTCTTTGAGTGCGATTTATCTTTGAAAAATGTTACAAACTTTTCAAGAGTTTTTTGTTTTATTTCTATATTGAATATTTTAGTTCATAATAAACATATACGAAGAAATAAAAAATAATTTATATAAGTAAATTATTTAATAAAAAGGTAAAAATACTCTATAAAAACAATTGAATAAACGAGACGATTCAGAAGATATAAAAATGTATACTGTATTTAAGGAGGATCTATGTTGACGTGCCTCTAGTGCAGCGTTCTACGTTGGTAAAATTGAGTGGTACTCGGCACAAGTTGATTGTCGGATGCTCGTCAAAATACCAAAAAATAATGAAGAAGCTCCCTGAATACCCATTCGTCAACGCGACTCCATTGTAGTATTGGATTTTCCGACAATTTTGGATATATAAACGAGGTCGAGAACGCTGCGGATATTCATTTATTAAAATTACTTTGCACGTGAATTTTTATATATACGTAGGAACAAAGAATAGTTATATTCATCTTGATAAAAATAAAATAAAAAAAAACCACAACAAATAAAAATAATTCGTTTTATATTAATTCACTGATAAAAAAGTTCTCATTTTCTGACGACGAGTTGGTTTCTAGTAGACAGATTTGGGTCAGTAAAACGACTTATTTTTGTTCATTGGACAATCGAAATATTGAGATGTTGTTGAAGTCAATAAAAACTTAACTTAATTAAAATCATTTACGATCTAGAACGAAAAGTAAATATTTCAGACAATACAGCGATAGGTGTATAAAAGTGTAATGGTGGGATCGATAACAGAAAGGTTATAATTTAAGAGGTTAGAACGTCGCCTAAGCTCTTGGTAGAGTCAAGAATTTGACATAATTTCAAGTGTGATTGATGACCGAGTATCGACTGCACGTTTGCATTACGGAACTATTCCAGCGAGTGACGATTTTAGTTTCCGCAAAGCCGCCGCAAATCAAATCTCTTATCGATTATCCTTCAGTCAAGCTTTTGTTGAAAGCTTTGGGAAATAATGCGCTGAGAAGTTGGAATACGGCACCTACGTATTATTATTCAGCCATTTGGCGCAATACCGATTTACCGGACTCAAGTCACATTCGTCTACGATGCAGAGGATTTGCAATGGCAAAGGATAAAACGAGGGACGACTTTGTGAAACTTTTATCGCGATGAAATGCAAAAAGTTTTCGTATCAAATTTTTAGTAGCATAAGTTGCCGCTATTTCTATATCAAAGCGTTATTCTCAACGCTGTGTTATCTTACAATATTCAAGCGCGATACTGTATTTATTGCAGTTATTTGTCATCATTTCATTTGCGACGTCTGTCACGACGACACATTATGGAATTTCGAATTTGTTTAATATCTCATCAGCCATAGAATTATTATGGTTATTCAGTTCTGTGAAAATACTTTCATTCATCAATTCTATAAGTTTCACGATAATTCTGCCATCAACGCCATTTTGAATTCTGCAGTTTTCCAGCACTTCTTTCATCATTTTTTATTATTGCCATTTTGTTTTCTTTGTACGCCATTTTGAATTTCTTATTTTTTAACTATGACCATTTGCATATAATATATTAAAATTTTACTATAATTCCTACATATCGCTACAAAAAAGTATACACGTGAAATGATCAAACCATAAAGGCGTTTCCGTTTCTTTGTGGACTGTCACTCCAGTAATGAAGTCCCCGTCGAATAATACGCCAATCTATCGGTCCGAATATAACGATGTTTCAAGTTACACCTCCAATATTTTGAAAACTTATCAGCAATGCCCCAAAGCGTATACACAGGCCGCATCCCTCTGTTGCTTCCGTTGAAAACTTTCATATAGCGGGTTGTAAAGTTAGCAATATGTATGTCATATATATATGTATGTATATGGGCGACGCGTCGCGACGACGGGGAGGAGGAGCGGAAGGCCCTCGAGGATCGGTAGCGCGTCGGACCGATCAAACCGATCCCGGAGGCGGGAACCGGGATACCGGTGTCCGGGAACAGAACAGAGTTGAATGGCATTAATTAGCCGGAATACGCAAACAGGCGGGTGGATTGGTGGATCGATGACACGATCTACTACCACTCGTTCGCCTTTCTCGTCATGCATATACATTCCCCTCTTGCTATATGCCTCCGTCACTCTTTCACTCTCTCTCCCTATCTCTCTCTCTCTCTGTGCTGAGCTTTTCTTGAAAACAACAGAGGTCGGTCAGATGTGTACTAGGGATTGAGTACACTTTGACTTAATGTAAATATGTACCAAAGTACTATAATATGCATTCAGTATAATGTAGTCCATACCGTATCGATCCTAAAAGATATTATTAATTAGTCAAAAAGCGTTTTTATAGCAACTGAAAAATGAAAGTTTATTTTTGACATTATTGATCCTTTAGAATTGTCGAAAAATGTCAGGAAGTGGATTGAATAATAGTGATTGAATGGTAGCGATGATGCTGATGCTTATGGTGATGATGGTGATGACGTTGTTCAGGGTGGTGATGATGGTTGAAAACTTGAAACCAAGTAATCAACTTGAAAAATATCTACAAATTTTGTCAAATGTAATAGTCATGTGCAGATATACATGAAACAAAAGTGTTTTTATTTAATGCATACGTATATAATACGTACAGAAATTAATAATACATCTTATCAAAATCTAACCCCGAACTTTGTGTACGGAAACTCCACTAAACATTATAATAAACAGGTTAAGTAGACGCCTATTCAGGATGCAATATCGACATGAATGTCTAAGAGCGCTTACGTCGTTATTGCATCTAAGCACTTCATTATAGTACCTTGTTATAACAAGGCACTCGTGGGTAAAAAATTGTGTTTAAAATGCATTAGAAGAGGAGTTACGAGTCCTTTATCTCGTTAAGTCTAGATGGATATGTTTTTTTTTGCAGTAAAAAATGTACCAGTACAAAAATTTTTGTAAATTTTTGTGTTAGATATTGAACGAATTAAGGTTTTTTACACTGTATATATTTATGTAACGGTAGAGCAGTTGTTTTATATATGTAATTTCCCTGAAATTAAACAAGTAGATTAAAATAAGCTCTCGGGTTTTAACACGTGATAAGCTTAGCGCTCAGGGATATGTAGATATGCGAGTATCTAAAATCTACATCCACTGAATAATTTGACACTGCTGGAAATATATAGTATCTCCTATGAGAATAGATAGTGGATGATCTTTTGGAAGATTGCGAACGTAACATTACTGCAGTCAATATTATTCGATATCAAAGACACACTGTAAAAAATTGTATCTTTCTGTCAGTTTTACACTGAGACATATACTTTCATTATTATCAGCTTAAAAATAAAAGAGAAAGATTTGATTTCATTACATCTATTTATAAAAATACATCATGGTCGAGGTACGTTTTCACGTTTATTTCGAATTTCCATTGTAGGTCGAATTTCGCACTGATTGGAAAGATCTTTTAAAATGCATTATTTTTGCTTAACATTTTAAAAAGTTCAGGTATTTAAACAGTAGGTAGTCATGGTCGGACCA
Organism: Trichopria nigra; assembly: GCA_030522945.1. NCBI lineage: Eukaryota > Metazoa > Arthropoda > Insecta > Hymenoptera > Diapriidae > Trichopria > Trichopria nigra. The sequence continues at coordinate 8,055 of JAPYZR010004528.1, read as the reverse complement.
AGTTATTATGATAGGACCATTGTAGAAAATCAATAACGTATATGAAGGAAAATGATTTTAAAAATGTGAAGTAATTGACTTGATTATTAGGGAAATTTTGTCATCCAAGAGGATTCCTCAAATTATTATAATTGATACAGGATTTACTATAGTTGTAAACCGGTATAGACTTATCAAACCTTTCATTTATAAAGCTGCGTTCAAGCGCCACGCGTCGATGAAGTGAGATCCTTCAATTAATCGGCTAACGAATCGCGCATTGCAGATTTCAGCATTTTAGCTCCCTGTTGAGATTGCTTCTATTTACTGGCCGTCGACTATTGTCAGCGTGTTTGCTAACATTACGTTGTATGCACCGATTATAACAGAACCAGCCGTCGGCTATTTACGTGCGGACTATAGCGAAGTCGCCGACAATATGCGAGCTTATGATCGCTTCGCAAAGCTTCTTTTGTACGTCCTATATGGCATCGAGCACAGGAGAACTTCATTTTCGTAATCTGCTGTAATTCACGGAAAATCCAATAATCATTGTTATTTTATTAGTTAGTATTAGTATTTTAAAGTGATAATAGCAATGTTGGAAGACACATGTTTAGAAAAAATGAAAAGGGAACAAACAATTTTCAAATTGTTACATCAACAATTATTAGATAAACACCAAAATCTATCATATAATATTTGTTCTCCCTGTAATTGATTTTGTGAGACATCAATAGTGATCTGATTTTCGTTATAGATATCAGTTTCCCTTGCAAAGTTCTGTAAGACGTTAAATGTATTCTTAGGGTGGAACCTTTTGTTAAGCAGTCATCCAAGCATTCAGACCTGACAATAAAAGGCCGAGATAGGATGAATATAAATGTATCATTACTGTGTCAAATTAACACTGGACGTCCATGATTCGGCCATTTTTCGTGGATGAATTGAACATTATACGTCCATGGTACATGTACGATTGACATTTGATGGACGGTTTGACCTTTGGCCACACCTCGTTAATGGTGAAAAACTGGACGCACATAAATCATCCAATGTATGTCCGAGTTTGGACGTCCATTATTCGGACATTTCTAGACATCCAATATTTGTCAACGGACGAATGGACGACAATTGGACGTATAATTGACGTCCAATTAGCCAGTGCTAATTGGGATGAATAAAATTAGAAAAGTCCAGCAAAATCTTGATTAATATTGGTCGCATATAGAATTAGGTTGGTCATACATCCATTTTGTTCAGAATATATTCTTGATCTGATTATGAGTCTAATGTTTATGTAGACATTCACATCCAAAGTATTTATAGTCCATTGATTTCCTCAGTTGAAAGTACCCATAATGCTGTACTGGATATTGACCTTATGACCAGAACTGTAGCAATATTCATGGAATTCCCTAATTATAGAAAATCCATAACGTACATGGTCAGAACAAGTTAGTTCTATGTAGTTCTATGGTGTCGCTTGAAAGGAAAAAGTATGACTTTGCCTTATTCGCTATGCAAATATATATTCAATAAAAAGGAAAGTAATGTATTCCACGTGGCCTATTTGCATTCACGGAGCGAAGCGAATCCAATAATGGTGAAATAATCTGAAACAAATTCGACAAATATCAGAACTTCCAAATTGATCCTCAAACACCTAAGTGCAATTTTCCACGAAACGATTTGAATACCCGCGAAATCCGCCGACATTTACTTCCACCAGTAGATTGCCATGAGCGCGGTTCTAATTTTATATCCAGTACAGTTATTATTCCTCCAGACTTGGCGAACGAGTTTATTTAATATTTCAATTTGAAACTTTTCCCTCTCTCATCGTTTCTGCCCTTGCTCACTGCGGCATAATTTCCCGTATTTCTCAAGCATTTGTTCGTATCAGGTCGTACCAGTAGTATGCGCGCGCTCGCGTTCCTATTGCGGTATAACGCAAAAGAACTTTCATGAGCGAAAAGACGAGAGAAGTGAGATGGACGACATTTATTCGATAAGGAGAGAGAAAGAGAGCATGGGGCAATCGCTGAGTTATACGCGAAATCAACGTGGTCCTCGCTCTACTTGGAGGTTTCCTCCTGCACTCTAAAGTCTGCCCCGTGGGGCAAGTAGCGAACTTTACGTGGGACACTACTGCAGCGTGCCTGCAGTGTACAGGACGCGAATGTAAACCACGTTTCGACAATTGTCACGTGTATACGTTCGACAAACAGTTCGCAACATTACGAGGAGACTTCCTGGCGAAATGTTCGACGGTCGTACAACTCGGCGGATGGCCATGAGAAATTCATGGCCCTACGAATGCATTTGAGCAAGGTGACGAATATTCCAGTCGATACATCCAGGTTACGAACTCGTAGGTAAAGCTAGGAAAAATAACTTTGTGCTTGTCCTTCCGATGGCGCAATTACATGATGGCATAAACAAAACCTGGTATCTGGAGGAAATTATCAGTATCCACGTTCCGGTGGTGATGACTCAACCTGGGAAAGTCAGTAGGTCACCTTTTGATAGGATTCAATTGTTTATTTGTCTTAAAAAAGAATTTTTAAAACTTGACTATAGTTTTGAGTCCATCAGTACCATTGAGTATATTTCCTAAATTATTCAATTCTGGAGAAAAGTTGGAAATTTGCAATACATAATAAAACAATTTTTATCGAAACGTTGATAAATTGCTTTTCATCGATTGACCGGTCCACAATGTCTGCCAAACAGATAAGCCGTATAATATCGGAAACATAGTATACCTTTCGATAATAATAGGAAACATGAAAATGTGTTTGTAAAATACGTACAAGCCACGGCGACATACACATACGTCTGCTGTTATAGAATAAACAATTTTATACTGCAATTTATTCAAATTCAGCGGAGAACAATGCGCATTCTGATAATATTACCTAATCTTGCTTACCTTTCTTCTTGAAGGCCAGGAGCTTTGGAATTCAGCCAAGCGCATATATTCATGTTGGTTGCGCATACATATAAGCGTGCACATGTACATCTTTATTCTATCGGTCTGATCTTAAAGCCAGTCCAACAATATGCAATAAATTCCCCGCAAGAAGCTCGCACAATAACTATACTCCTATTATTAAGGCTTAAGTGATGATGAGATTAAAATGTGATAGGTTGACCAAATTAAATTATTAGTTTGGTATGCGATGACTTTTTTCTTTCTTTTTCGTAAAAACTGCAGAGTTTATTTAAAAAGGGTAGGTGACGGAACTTGTGCTCTATTATGGAAGAAATGACTTTGGTCTAACAAGAGATGTTCTGGTCGAAAAGTGGAGCAATCTAAAAAGTCTCCACTGCAAATGTATTCCGACGACATCGATACACGGTACCTTTTTCAAGGAACCCGGACTAAATGAATTAAATCTTATTCAGTCTCAAGGGTATCACAAAGCGCCCACCTTGGTGCTCATTCACAGGCTATTAAGCGCTTCAGCGACCTACTGCAGCGATCGCCATTGAGCTTCGATTGGCCCTTTGGATGATGATGCGATTGCGTTTACATTCGCACGAGCTCTCTCGAGCTCGATAATGAGACTGACAATCGTATTTCGGTAGAATCGACATCCGTAGTCGTATCCGCGTACAATCTGCGAGCACGGTTGGTCTCGAAATATCGCTGGGGCAATTTTTTTTTTTTATAAATGACGTAATTTGGGAAACGCGGAGCCCTTATGAGCCCGTTGAGACTGCGATGTACAAGCAGGTCCTAACTTTTGTACGCTGCGATATAAATAAAAGATAGCGCGCTTGTTGGTCGAGGTAACGATACTAGGAGTGCCTTGCAGCTCAGTTACCGACCTTTGCACTCCACCCTCCTCTTGTTGCCCTCATCCTTTCGCAATTGCCCCTTTTTTTCCGCTTCCTCGCCCGTTGATCCCAACGCGCGCACACGCACATTTTTGCCTTTTGGGACACCATTGTTACAGCGTTCTTTCTTTCTTCAAGACTCTTTAGCCTGGCTTACAAACTCGTTGAATTGTTTAATAATTTTACTTGATCCACCTGCTAAATGATGTATTCACTGCTACGTAGTCTCTTGGTAGAACTCTTTTTTAATGAATCATTTAGGAAAAGTAAGAAAACAGAGTGTTCTGGTAGAGAAGCTCTAGAACGAAGTTGAACATTATTAAAATTCTGTTGATAAAATGCTTAGACAAAAGTGTGCTTCAGAAAAAAACAAGTAATGAAAATTCATTACCATAAAAAAGTCTAGCTGATGTTGTGCATATTTAGAGATTTCTTATTCGCTTCCAGTCCAGTGCTAAATAGGGAATGTGTTGTTTAGTTGTCTACTTTTTGACAAAGTTCATCCTTGGCATAAAGTAATCCATAGCAGCCTCTGTATTCAACATATGAATATAGGATCCAACAATTTCCTAGAACTTTTACTGTTTTCTTTGATCAATAATCGACAAATAATTTCAGCTCGGGATAAAGGAGTTAAAGTAATTTTACAAAGGCAACGAACTTTGATGGCGCTGGAACAATTAAATTTGACCGGTAATAAACCAAAATCAAATTTCGCCTTAAAGTTTCAATCTGGAAAGTCTCAACGCTTGTTCAAAAATCCATGTTTTAGTAAACACGATTGAACTTTTTCAACCAATATTCTTCCTGGATTAAGTATCGCCGACAACGGAGCATCGAGATTCGTAAAACGAATTTTCTTTGACGGGAGTAATATATAACATTTTTTTTTGTAGCGTTTACACGTTCCGGTATGTAGAGCACATTAACCGATCGCTAAATAATACAGTGTGCCCGCGTTAAGGTGCGAGAGGAATTGTGCAGCCCAGAAATGATGGAACTCAAAGAGAGAAGGAAAAAAGATAAAGGCAGAAGTAGACTCGTTGTTTGAGCTTTATATTCCAGATGAGTTGACGCTAATGGAATACCATTAACTTCCCTTTTGATATATACGGCGCGGTCCAATTTCCCCCAGAGGCTGCTTGCGGAGCCTTTACGGCCATTGGGAGAAGACCATTTTCACAATTTTCACGAAGTCACTTTACTAATCTTGCGTCCTCGCAACTATGGAAAATGTTCATTTAATATTTCCCAAAGTTGTTAATAATTTCTGACTCGATACATTTCTACGGATTACTAGCAATCTTTTAGTATATAGTCAGACGCAGTGGAAATTCCGTCCCTGAATATTTAAGAATGTAAAAGTGAAAATTTGTATATTTCATGATAAACGTGAATTTTGGATTTTTCAAATTTATGATCCATAAATAAACAACTCCATGATGTAGATACAGTGAACCAAAATCCGTGCTTTCTCGACTCCTGTTTCACGATGCACTGCTTATCGCATTCTTGGCAGGTTTTCGTATCCTAAGCGCACAATCTGAATCCCGCGGGAAGATCTTCCATGCATCATACTGCAAACTTGTAGGACATACGTCTAGAAATCCGCAAAGAGGTTATGTTTCTATGGGTCTTTTTGTATCTCTCCTGAGATGCGCGTCTGCCACGATCTCGTCTAGTTGATGTCGAATTCGAAATCGCGTTAACACAATATCAACACCTCACGTTCATTTTTATACGTGACTTGCGTTTGTGCCATTTTATATTGGATATTATTCGCGTGGCGTTGCTTCAAAACATTTTTCATTGGTTTTACCATTTTCTAATTTAGTTTGTTGAAATGTCCAGTCTATCACGTTCAAAGATAATTTTTCGAATACTTGAAATAACATGACTGTCGATTCTTGTATACGGTTAATATCCATTATTATACCATTAAAAAGAAAGAAAATTTTCTGACATGCACGCAATTGAAAGGATGACCCTAGGCTTAATACCAATCATTACTACTTTAATACCAAAATGAGATTGATCACGTAAAACGAAAAAAAAATGGAGACGATTTCCTTATACTTTGCATTCAAGTTGCACACCGCCTCATCAGAGATGATTAGACAAACGTAACGTAAATGTAAAGCGACGTTTTACCTTTGAAAGAGGCATTGATTAAAATTGATTTCGGAATTACGTGACCTTAACCTTAAGAGACCAGGATGCCGGAGGAATAGAATTAGCTCAACGAGGAAGCCGGAGAGAGTTTCATACATACAGGAACAGGATTCGTCCTTCGTTATATCCGAGACGTCGCGAAAAGTCAACTGAACGAGTGGGTCGTGCATGATCGACAGCCTAATATGGCCATGATGATGCCGATCGTGCGTTCGCCTTACGAAGATAAATCCTCAAGTGGCTGACCTCTCACTGACCCCAGATTTGCATAACTCACGTCGATTCTCCCATATATATTCGTGTGCTGCTTTCCGAACGCGTATAGGCGATTTTTCAAGAGTGCTCGACGAATTACGTAAAACACGAAAGGAATGGCGTTAATGGCGCATAATTGTCTAATTAAACGATATAGCCGCGAAGATGGGGTTCGTGAACCCGACACTATGGCAAATAATGGAACGATCGTTATTAACGATATGTAATATTCTGCGGCATTGTTTACGCGACGGCAAGACTGCTATCTTCACGAGTCGTGCACGAGAAGAATAAATAATATACGCTTGCACAGCATCAGCTGTGTGCCGAGCGAACGCTTACAAATTAACCGTCACGTAAAGAGGAGATTTAACAGTTTGCTTCAGATCAGTTACATCGGTAATTAGCAAATTACTCTGTAATCGGATATGTGTACTGGTGTAATCTAAGATTGATGTTCTTTTGCTTTTTGACATCAATACTCTGAAATTATTTCAAATTACTCTGTTTATCGCTTTCATCTATAATGGAAGTTTATTGTGGCAGCGAGAGAGAGAGAGAGAGGGAAGGGAAGGAGTGGTGATTGTATACAGAAAAATCACGTTGGCCACGTCGAAAAAAATGGTTTTGTAATTTATGCGTTTGAAGTTTTAATTATCTACATGCCGTATAATGAAAATACTGAACTTCCTTATTGCGGTTGATTCTCTTGATATATATGCCTCGCTGGGCGTACTTCTGAAGTTCTCTGTAGGTGGCATACGTACATATGCGTCTGATTTTAATTAATTTTAATTATTCATTAATTGCTATTTCATGGTTATCTTTAACTTGGATCCTTCGGTGCAAGAAGGATATGAATGAACCCACTTCATGCAAACCGTCTCATTCCCGATTGGTCGTTCTGCTGATTCGCAATGTGTAGATTTGGTTTATTAGAATTTTTCGTTTTTTAAGTGAAACTTTACACGTAGGGTAGAAAATGATCACGTGATATTATACACAAACATAAAAATGTTTGATTAAGGACTGCATGATCGTGAGTCTGAAGACAATATTCGTATATTCAAAATGGCGGATTCAATATGGCGAACAAAAATGTCTAAATTCATTTGATGTGGATGAAATTTGGAAACTTCATTATTTTTCCATCTTTAAATGTACCTCGTAACCTCGGACGACTTCAATATTGATTAAGCTTCTTGTTTATAACATTTTTATGTATAATAAAGATATATTAATTATACGTAAACATCGGTGTTCACATTGTTTGTTTTAAGATTTCTGGACACCAAAAGCTAAAAATTTCGTAGATAGGCGCATATAGCCAAAAGTTCTCGACCAAATAAGATTAATAATAGTGACTTATTAATAAAAGTCAAATAATCTACCCAGTAATCGCAATTTTGACAATTATGTAACAATTACGTAACAACTGTGTAACACCTACGTAACAACTGCGTGACAGTTACGTAATAATTAACTATATATAGAAATGTTATGTAATTGTTACTGTCAATGTTTGCAGGGTAGGATTCATTGAAATAGAAGAATAAATATGAATTTTCTAAATCATACTTAGCCTGCAAGAAATGATAACGGTATACAAAGATTGATAATCATTAATGAAAAAAAAAATATAAAGGCGAATAAAAGATAAAAATTGAGAGAAGCAAATTAAAAATAGGAACAAATCAGTGTAGAAAAATATAGGGGAAATCGGGGTATTCTTGGACACATTTTTATTTTCACCAAAAACTTTAAAAAAAATTGCTTTTTTTGAAATTTTTAAAGTTCAATTGT
>JAPYZR010004527.1:0-12155 GCA_030522945.1 Trichopria nigra | reverse complement strand
CCCCCCCCCCCCCCCCCCCACAAAAGTGGTAGAAAAGTAAAAATATTGCCCATATATATGTATAAAACAAAATGCAATTTTTCTCCTTTGTCATGATACGTAGTTTTTTTTTTACACCAATTATATTTCTCTTTTTCGGGAACTTTCTACATTCTTGGTGCCGCAACTGAATCCGCCATTTTGAACTTTTATATATAATGGCACTCAGCATTAGAAAGTGGACAGTTTAAGCTAAATTTTAAGCCCAAGTACTTTTAGGCAGATTGACAAATTTGGCCCCATCCCATACATATATATATCCCCATACATATATATATTCATATATTTGTATGTATATGTATATATGTATATAAATTAATGAAACAGGACAATTTTTTTTTAAATTTCATTAAATACATTAATATATTTAAAAATAAATAATAATAAATAAAACATATATTTTTTGTCATCTCCAAATTTCTTTTAGGGTAAGAATTGAGCGACCACCTCAACAATAGTGAATTGTCGCTCTTTCTAGGGTGAATTTTCATGTACTAATACAAATACATTGCAAGTCTCTAAGATAAATTAATAATAAGTGTTTACGTAAACTTCCATAGTGACAATATGCATGGATACTCATTTATTTCCTAGTGATTTCATGAAATCTTATAAAAAAAAAAAATACTACAACTTTAAGAAATAAAAAGTGTCTATGAAAACTATAATGTATGAAAGTAAAGCATAAATATTACAGGATTGATGAACTTGACGTAGATTCGAGATTAATGAGATATTATATGTGTATAGGGTTAGATTATTCGAGAAAAAAGAGGCCATGAACGATGACGAGAGATGATAAATGCAGAGTTTCGTCGCAGGACCTCAAACTATTATAAGGTCATTTCGGAGACGTCCTCTTCAAACCGCCACTTTCACTCGCGCACTTAAACTTATAAGATCTGCTCTTGACGAAACTTGATCCGCCTTCGCGGGGAATAAATTACGAAATCTCATTAGTTAAAAAGCTGTACATTGGTATATACCTCTGATATAATGGTAAAAACATCCTCGATAATGTGTCGATAAATTGACGATGATAGATTTTACGACTATATATATGTTGCCTAATACATATCAGATATTTAAATATATATATATATATAGTTAAAAACACAAATTACATCGATCATTTCTGTAAAATGAGAATGTCATAATGAATGAATATAAGACTTTCTTTTTTTTCGACTTCATTTTTCAGTCATATTTGAGTGATGGATACTCTGGAGAAATCTACTGATAATGTATTATTAAAAAGAAAATAATAATTAATTATAGTTAGAGTGCTTAACCTAAAAATTAAAAGAGTGCAAAATATAAATTGTTTTTCAAAAATTGGGCTCTGGTACTGAAAATTCCCATATGGTATCCCATGTCAAAATTTCCATCTTGTTTGAAATTGGCTAAAAAATATCCTAGAATTTTTTTTTATTCCAAAAAAAACAACATTTTCGTATGTGGGATTTCACGTCAAATTCCCACATGGGATTCGACGTGGGAATTTTCAGTAGGGAATTCTAGATATAGTAGTAGTACACTTTAGTATGATCACTATTAAAAAAAAACCAATGAAATTGGTTGAAAATTGAACGAGAAAATTTATTTGTTCGATTTTTTTTTTTTTTGTTAATTCTTCTTGTAATGACGAAGATTTTTTGAAATAATTATTTATTGTTAAATAACATATAAAAAAGAAGGCCTCTGAATTTTACGGTTACTCGTAAAATCCAGGGGCCTTCTATGTCTGCAATGTTCAAGTATCGATATCTCCGATAATAATAATGCTCCAGAAATCAGGTTCCGCTCAATCAAAGATACCACTACGTGTGTAACTTTACTCAACGAATCTTTCATATTTCATAAGCTATAGCGTCAAATATTGTGGTTTTATATTATCACGATTGATCCTCCGTGTACAGTTTACAGAAAGTGAGATTGATCGTTTTCAAGACTTCCGAGTTACTGCCCTGTGTTACATATTTACGTTCTATTTTCACTTTTAATATATTCTTGGATAGCAACACAACAATATGATTTTCGGCAATTTGCCGGTATGTTGTCGGAAAATTGCGGACTTGTATCTATCTCTCTCTCTCTCGTCGATCATGGTAACACGAGATCGGTTGCACGTGGCGGCGTTCGGTGCGGCTTTTATGTCATCGATCAACAAGGCGAGAGCAATCTCTTTAATGTAAATCCAATACATATACCGAGCGATAAAATGATCGTACCTTAATTTACGCACCTCGAGGCGTAATAACGGAAAGCCCGTAACACAACGTCATATATGTCTCTCTCGTGTCGGCGCTTTCTCGTCGTCGCGAAGCCTCGCCGGAATTTCACCGTCCGTTTATAATTTCTAAAGGCGTTTGCTCGTCGAGTTTCCGTATGAATGTCCTCATTCCCCCACCTCATGTCGAATAATATGTAGAATTCACGAGGTGCATGATCAATGGCAGAAATCAGACCTGTTTTTCGTTTTCGTGGCCAATAGTTGATCATCAGAAAAAAAGAGCTCCTGAAGAGGCCTTACAGTTATGATGATACTATATTCAAAATGAATTCTTAAAGGAAACTAACTTCTGGCTTGTTAAATGATTCACCTTTAAGATATCATGGCACGTTTGTGATTATATCAATAAAGAGACGTAAACAATAATGTTTCGAGCTGTGAGCTTCGTCCAGGAGCGCTAGGCGGCGCTCAAATCCAACAATGAAGTCGAACGGAGTTTATAGTACATATAGAAATTTATACATTCTATTGGGAAGAGTGACAGTTGTAAAATAAAAGCACTTTCGTGAGGACTCCTACATTTAAAAGGTCTTAAACTCGAAAAATCGGAGCATATAGGTACACTTAAAGATCACTTTAAGAGCTTTCTTTTTTTTGAGCGATATTTAAGAAATCATAAAATTTGTACGAGATATCTTAACTCATTAACGCCGAGAAGCCTTAAAATTCTATTTCAACTTCATAAAGTATATATAAATTATATAAAAATCGATATATTATATGTATCGATATTCCTTTTTTCAAAATCAAGTTTTTCTTCTCGCTCTTTTCGATTTCGAAGTTCAAAAACTCCTTTTTATCACATTTTTTCTTAACGACTCCGAATTTAAATAAAAAATTGTACGTGTCCATCTAACGCACGTAATCGGTGGACCCGACACTGAAAGAGGCGTATCCAAAATGGCGGCCAAAATGTCGACATTCAAAAATTCGCTCTTTCGTCATTTTACGAAAAGTTATTGAACGAGAAGACGGCTCTTGTTTACGTATATACCAATATGTTGACCTCCATTTTGGATCCGCCATTTTACTGATGAAACCATTGTTTGGCGTAAACCTCTTTATAAAAACTACGAAAGATTATTAAGAATCGGAGTGATTTTGTACCTGCAGCAATGTGAAAAACAAGAAACTTCAGTGTTACCGTTATGATATATTTCATCCGCCATATTGGATTTGTATCTAAATTAATAAATACAAAAATAAAGCGAATGTATCACGAACAACCCTGATTACTGTACTGGATTAATATATGCGATATCTACGCGAATTGTTTATCTTCGGCAAAAGTCGGGAAAACCGTAGAATATTATACTTGCATTAAAAGTTAGAGGATACGTATAATTTTTTAAGAGTTTCGATTTATTGAGAAAAAATTACGGCGAAAAACTGAGATTTTTTCAAAAATCTTATATTGAAGCCGCCATCTTGAAAATTTGAGTAAAAAAAGATTATCCAATTTTTATCTCGAAAAAACGTGAGTCGAACAAAAGAATGTCTTGAACAAAAAATAAATAGAGGGAAATTCTACTCTTATTTTTTTCAGATTAAATGTAAAAACATATAAACAAAATTATGTTTTTTTTTTTCCAAGATGGTGGCTTCAAAGCAGGTCTGACCTCTGCGTCTTACTGTCATATTCGTAATATTTTTTGTTTCGAACACGAACCTTTTATTAACTATATATATATATATATAAACAATATAATACCCACACACACACAACGAACCAATCACGAACAGAATTGATAAAAAGTATTTTGATGAAATTTCGTAAAACTTTCTTTTCAAATATTCTTTGTTATTATGCATAAAAGTAGTTCAATAAGTAAAACAAAAAAAAAATGTTTATCGGTTTTCAGTTCATTGCCAGAAGTCCAACGATGACAAGAAGCACGAGGAGTTTGTTTGTCCGGAAGGCCAAGGAAATGGTAACTTTGCCGATCCCAAGACGTGTCGGAGATTTTATCAGGTAAAGGGGTATCGTATACTTTTCTAATTTCTCTGTCGGCTTATATACATATATATATTTATATTTATATACCTTTCTCTCGATGCATTTTAAACTCTGCTCGTGTTTTCAGTGCGTCGACGGCTATCCGTACCTGAACAGATGTCCATCGGGGCTCCATTTCGATGACATCAGCAAGTTTTGCACTTTCAAGAATGAAGCTCGATGCGGGCCTATTCCTACCAGTGAGTCCAATACAATAAATCTATTTTTATTGTCTTTTTTTTTGTTTTGAAAAGATTAAGAAAAAAAAAACTTTTCAAAAATTATATCATACGAAAATAATTAATATTTATTCTAATTAAAAGTAATTAAAGCCAGATGTTTTGAATTTGATCACTTTGGATAAAAAAAATAATGAAATTATCCACATTTTTTCATCAAGTATCCACGTTTCAAATTTTATTATAAAAAAAAAGGAATCAAAAATAATCCAAAAATGTACCATGATCTAATGGTCATTGTTTTCTTTTTTTTTTTTTTTTTAATTGTAGTAAGATGTAAAAAAAATGGAAATATACCCTCCATTTTCAATAAATCAAAACTGATTAAAAATGTAAAGTTCAATGAAATTTTAAGGGCGAGGCTGTTATAGTTACTTTATCTAATTGTTATTGTTACTGTGTTACCAGCACCGGCACCGATAACGGAGGCACCGACTGATCTTGCTGAAAGGTGCGACACTTCACAATGTGTCCTTCCATACTGCTTCTGTTCCCGAGACGGTACGATCATTCCTGGTGGTTTAAATCCGGAAGACGTAAGTATTTCGGATACAAATGTACGACAAAAAATTTAATTAAATCGGCTTTTTTTTTGGAAACTAGTTTTCCTATGTATTGTTTATGGTCATTTGTGTGTGAAAAAAATATGGGAAGACCAAGAAAAAAAACATTATCACTAAAAACTGTAAACTCGCAAAACTTCAGCAACTTAGTTAATAAAAAAAATCGATTAATGACTTAAATTTTGCGTAAAAAGATAACGAATTTAAAGTTTATTGGTTTTTGAAAATCGACCAATCAGAAGTCAAGATATCAATGATCCGGACTAAATGTCTATGTTGTAGAACGTAACATTGTATGTGCGAAAATCAATTGTGACAAAAAAAGTACGAGACATTATTTTTCTAATTTGATTTTGGTAAACTGTTTGTTTTGTGTTATATTTATCTTTTTTTTTATTATTATTTAAGTGAAGTATCTTTATTGTTATACATAACAAAGAAGTTAAAAGTTCTATTGATTTATAACCCTTATATAAACGATATAATGTAACGACTAACATTTTTCATTCCAGACTCCACAAATGATCCTCTTGACGTTTGACGGTGCGGTAAACCACAACAATTTCGATCACTATCAAAAGATTTTCAACGCTGACAGAAGGAATCCAAACAATTGCCCGTTAAAGGGTACTTTCTTCATTTCCCACGAGTACTGCAATTACAACATGGTGCAAAGTTTGGCGCACGATGGCCATGAAATCGCTACCGAGACTGTATCGTAAGTATATAATTGATCTGTATACGTAATTACAATTGTACCATTGATAGCAATAGCTATCGAAAATATCGAAATGCATTCATTTTAAGAGTTTTTGAATTTGCACTTTGAAAAAAACCAATCCATTTTTATCCGCAATGCATTTCTATTTATTTGAAAATTTGATTTTTTAATCCAAGCGAATACACGTCTGATTCATACACTTCGTTACATCGGATTGGCAACCGTTAATTTCAATCCACGCGAATCCAAGAATGATATACTTAAATCAGTGAGCTGTTAATGCGTTTCTATACGGATTTTTTAATACGAAAATTTATATTTCAATCAATTTGAATCCAAAAATAATATTCTCGAAAACGTGTCCCATTAATGTGTTTCAATACATATTTCTCCCTGGGAAAAGTATCGGATAGAAATTTTATCCGATGCAAACCGTCCTCCATCTAAACCGAGTCATTCCATATCGATTTTACAATCAGTTTCAGTCGATGCGACATTGCAAAATTCAATCCATTTTGATCCGCTACATAATGGCTACTTATCCGTTTCATTCCGTGAGTTCAATCCGAACGAACCCTCCGTCATTCCGTCACATATTTGCAATCAGTTTCATTCCTTAATTTCAATCCGAATAAATTCTCAGTTATTATTCCGTCACACATTTGCAATCCGTTTCATTCCTTCATTTCAATCCGAACGAATTCTCAGTTAATCCATTTTATTCCTTGATCGGACTGTATTGAATAATTTCGGAATAAGTCGGATTAAATCTGATTAGATTTTGTCGGATATTGCGCAATCATTTCGGATTAGGTCGGATTACGAGTGATTAACGTGTATAAAGTATTGGCACGATTTCAGTCGGATTAAGTAATAATTTCGGTATGTTTCGGATTATACAGGATTCAGTCGGATGTCATTTTCAGATTCGCTGGTAATGGTACGGATTAGATGGTGGACAGATTCCGGCTTGGGACGGATTGCGACGGAATGAAAATACCTTTCAGTTTCAATCCGGCTTTTTCGCTTGGGCTGAATAAGAAAATTTACATTTCATTGAATTTGAAGCAAAAAAAAAGAATATTATGTTGAAAAAGTGACCTATTATTAATGCGTTTCAATCAAAATTTCTGAATAAGAAAATGTATTTCTATTAATCTGAATCGAAAATAAGTTTTCCCAATAAAATATGCCATATATAAATACAGTGCAATTGAAACTCGCGTATAAAAAGCTTTTGTTTGAATCCAACGGTGTGGAAAAATAATTTTCTTAATATAGTTTTGTAACACATCTTTGTAATTTTTTTTTTTTTTTTTTTTTTTTGTAATGTAATATTGTATACTTTTCTGTATAAATGGGCAACTTATTCTTCCAATTCCCACGAATAAAAAAGATTTCATATATAAAACTGATTATTTAAAATAGAACAGCGAAAATTTCGATTGTTGAGTATACATTTTATTTCTATATGCAGCAACTATAGTAAAACGGATTCTTATATTGTTAATATTATTTTTAAATACGTAGTAGTATCCGTCTATAAAAAGAAATTAAATATACAAAAAATTCTATATAAAAAAAAAATATCGAAAAAAGGATTCATATCCTTGTATATAAAAATTTTTACAATGTTAAAACATATATGACATGTATAAGAGCATTTCATTTGTTTTCAATTCAATTTAAATCCATCACTTGTCATTAAAAATACGAAATTTTCCCCTTTTAAAATTTCTTGATTTGTATAATTTCGCATTAATTCACGACCCACCCCAACCGGCACCAAATGTCTATTACGTTTTTGAAACGTTTCAGAAACGTTTTAGAAACATCGCAGACATGAAACGTTTCTGAAACTAATCCATTTTAATCCAATTCCGATTACAGGGATGATTATTGCGGATGAGATAATGAGACACAGTGATTGAATTGAAAATAAATTGAAAATGAATTGATGAACAATATATATAATGAATATTACAATTAATTATACACATATATAATGAAACGCGTTCTGTATATAGTCTTCAGAAAGGTCTGGAGGACAAAGGTTACGAGGAATGGGTGGGCGAGATGATAGGAATGCGGGAAATCCTGAAGCACTTCAGCAACATCTCCAGGAGCGAGGTCGTAGGGATGCGGGGCCCTTATCTGAAACCAGGACGTAACACGCAGTACAACGTTATCGAAGACTTCGGCTACATTTACGACAGCAGTATCGGAATTTCGCCGCTGAAAGTCCCAATCTGGCCATATACGCTCGATTACAAAATTCCGCACGAGTGCAAGGCAGGAACCTGTCCTACGAAGTCATTCCCAGGTACACACACATATATTTATATATATATATATATTTTTTTTATTCGTCTTTCAAAGCCGCAATTAACGCGGAGGAAGCATATATAAAAAGTACGAGTTTCGAGATATATATATATATATATATTCATTATTGAATCCTGAAATCACTATATATTACAAGAATTATTTTCATTAAAACGTATTGATTATTACATATATAAAAGAAAGGTTTATCGTTCATAAAAATTATTACAATATAACTTGATAAATGCGGTCGAGTTTGATAAATTTTAGCCGTCATATTGAATCCGCCATTTTGAGTCTCAAAAATCGGACGACGGATTGGGGGTCAGCGACCTCAAAAATTCCGGTTCCACCTATCTTCTATCCCAACCGGCACCAAATGTCTGTAACTTTTTTTGAAACGTTTCAAAAACGTTACAGACATTTGGTGCCGGTTGAGATAGTTACAAATTTCCACGAATGTAAATACGAATTATGCGCCATTTTGAATTTTTAAAAACTGACGTCAGATTCATATGATGATCGGCTACCTCGTCCAATTTGTATCTGCAATCTCGTAGTAATATTGATGTAATATAGATCTGTAATATTGCTGCAATACCGTGGCAAACGAAAAAAGGCGGGCATTTTATATATTACAGCAATGTTTCTGCAAGATTTCTGCAATAAAAAGTAAATAAATGAATATATATAAATATATATCTGCAATATTATTGTTGTGATATTGAAATATTCCAGCAATATTCCAGCAATATTCCAGCAATATTTCCCAACCTTGAATATTGATGAGTTTTATAAAAATGAATTAGTTTTTTAATTTGGAGCTATTTTTCCTCATATCGGAGTTTAATTCTCTGTGACCCGATCTGGCGGCCATTTTGAAAAATGTTGCAATAAATATTAATTTCGAATTTGCCCTGGGTTTGGAGTAATTCACCAAATGATTCATCGTTTTTTTTTACATTTACAGGCGTTTGGGAATTACCGCTGAATGCGCATTACATCGAGAGTTACGAAGGTGGACATTGCCCGTATCTCGACCAATGTGTCCTCCACAATCACGATCCCCAAGACGTCTTCGAATGGCTCCAAGAAGACTTTAATCGTTATTACGAACAGAATCGCGCCCCGTACATGATGCCATTCCACACCAATTGGTTCCAGATTAAGGAACTGGAACGTGGGCTTGCCAAATTCTTAGATTGGGCTGCAACACTGTGAGTCGATTTGAAAACATTCAAATTTTCAAAAATTACTAATTTTCGCTGACTTTGTGGAGGTCCAAAATGCGATGGAATAATGCACTGTTATGTCTATTTTTCTATTATGTACAGAAAAATTTTGCTGCTAATGTTTTATAAATTTTTCATACTAATAAGCGAACGACACCCCATCGAAGTAAAAAGGCCCGTTTTTACGGACTTTATTTTGTTAATTAACCGTATGAATATATTTTAATGATAATCTTTTTGTATCTTTCCATGAAGTATGTATTCGAATATACTTTTATCGTTTTCATGCTTTTGTGTATTTTAGACCTGATGTTTATTTCGTGACTGCAACCCAAGCGTTAACGTGGATGACGGATCCAAAGCCTCTTAAACAGCTGCAGACTTTTGAAGGATGGTCGTGCAACAAGAAGCAAAGTGATCCTGGTCCACCTTGCAACAATCCCAACAAATGCGCTCTCGACTTCAAACCAGCAGAGGCCAATTTCACAACAACGAGGTACGAATTTCATAAATTAATGGTTAAATAACACATATTGAAAAAGTGACACAGTAATATCAATTTTAAATCCTGTAATATGGAACGCATTCAAATTTAAAAGAGCCTCGATCAGATGATAAAAACATTACGTTCATCGGGAAACACATTCCTGGTAAACATAGAAATGTACAATGTAGGCATAAAGTGTCTCTTAAACATACCATAAGTGTTATCTAAACGCGAATTCGGTCAATTGTACTCTTCGACGTTGGCCAGAGGGTACGCTGTCAAAAGTCATTAGCAGAAATTGAAATTTGTATTCTATATTCTCTTTTAAACTGTTATTTAAATCTGTATTTAAATCTGTATTTAATATTTTTTTTTCAGGTATTTGGAGACTTGTAGGGAATGTCCAAATAAGTATCCCTGGTTGGGCGATGCCAAGGGAACCGGATTATCCAACGACGTCTACAACCCTGAAAGGGAGAACTAAAAATTCTCAAATTACTCAAATTACTCGATCCATCGAAATAATAACTCAAACCGTGACTCGAAGAGTCAAAGCGAATGAGGAACACGTCGAAAGTTACAGAAGATCAGTATGTAAAAGCTGAATCCAACAAAGACTCCATCGCAGAATACATTTCTTCGATATGCATAGTTTGTAATTTTGTAAAATCTGAAGTCTTGAGAGATTTTGTTCTTGTTGCTTTTAACAATTTGAGCGTTATTAACGTTTGTGTTGAACATCTTTCAACAATGATCGTGTATGACTTGTGCTTTTTTGAGTGTGTGATTTTATTCCGAATGTGAAAACTATGTATGATTCCGATAATAAAAAAATTTTTTAAATATCTCCACGAATTTATCCTCCTTTTTATTACAGCCAAAACATAATGAGGCTTTAAAATTAAGAATTTCACTTCCTAAAAATGTTTCTTCAAAATGAAGCTTCTGAATAAGGAGAAATAAAATATGTATTTAGAAAAATGTTCGTTCTTAAACATTGTGATTTTCTTGATCGCTACTTGGTGATTTATTACATAATAGTATTAGGTGGTAAACAATCCAGTAAACAAATTCAAGATTTAAATGTTTACGTTTTGGCCATGCTGACGACCCTCTTCAGAATTTGTTTTGGTATAAATTAATATATAATATTAGTTCTAATACCATTGAGTATTTCAATTTCATCAATAACACCAAAATAAATTCTGAAGAATGCCTTCAACATGGCCGAAACGTAAAGATTTAAATCTTCAATTTGTTTATCGGACCGTTTACCACCTAAATACTATTTTATAATAAATATACGTATTTAAAATAAATGTAAAAGAAAAGTATAAATATATGAAATATTTTATTATTAATAAACTGTAAAACAAATTATTTAAAATCAATATTATTGTTAATCAGTCATCGGAGACAGAAGTTCTGGATGATTTTTAAATTCTTCGTGTATTCGTTTCTCTATGCCAGGTAAACTTATATTATTCACCTGCACATTGAAGCTTACGTAAACTGTTTCTCCTGTTTTTCTCGACAACCTTCTGGCAATATTAGAAGAAGTCTCGTCGACGAAAGATCCCATCAGTTTCGTCGAGATAGCATTCTGTTCCTTTTTCTGATTTGCCTTACCATGTAGCCAACAAACTGCCATCGATAGATCATCCATACATCCATTATTTGATTCTCCAACATATAAATAAATACTGCTGTCCATCCTCATGACTTGACATTGTATTCTAACCTCTCCTACTTCTGCCGTGAAATTATGGAATTTAAACCTGCATGGCAGAAATTCAATCTTTTGGTTTTGCGATGTGTTGGAAGCATCATGAGGCATCTTCGTCCTGATGAAACATTAAAAATATACAGAAGTATGTATAAAGAATGAATATGTCAACACACTCATGGTGCTCAAGATAATATAATTATACCATAAACATACTATTGTTTTTGTTTACCGCGCCGACCTGTGCACAATTCGCTATGTCAGGTGATGTCAGGGCTGTCACGGTGCCGTCCCACGCGTCCCACCAAACTCCGGTTCGCCAGCAGATGTCCACAGATGTCCACCGGAATCCGGCGATCAGACGATCTGGGGGTCTATTCTCGAAATTGGTGATATCGGTGTCGCATGCGATATTTTAAAATACACCTAGATGCCTAGGTATACAAACGCATGTAATTTCTAGTGACTTTCAGAGATATCGCATGCGATATTTATGGTCATAATTTCGAGAATAGACGCCCTGCCATTCCACGG
>JAPYZR010004526.1:0-12156 GCA_030522945.1 Trichopria nigra | reverse complement strand
GCAACCTTAGCAATAAGTATGGCTCTCACAGCTATGCCGATTTTTACACGATTTTAAAACTTTCCATTGCCGTAAGCCCCAAACTTTTTTTTCAGTGTATACTATTTTATACACTGAAAAAAAAATTTGTTATTTTCAAGTAAATATTTACTTGATACTACTATTCAAGTAAATATTTATTTGAATATACAAATTTTTTTTCAGTTTAACACTTATCGTTATACAACTCATGTTAAAGCTTACAGCGTTCTTGATCTGTCATTTCCGAAATACGGTCACTTTTCCTTCTTTTTGTATTCATTCTGCCCAACTTCTTACCTCTAATTTTACTAACTTTTACTTTTTACGAACAAAGTCTTGTAACCCTTTCTCGATTCCTATAATGTTCTAATATCTAATCATTGAAGCATTTGTAATTATCGTCAGGTTGGTATTAATATAAAAATCGAAGAAGAAGAATGAAGCAGAATTCTCTGAACGTGGAATATCTATTGACTAGTGATTTTCCTACTTGTTATTAATAAATCGTAGCTATGTAGTAGCGCGTTTTACCCAAAGAAAGTAAACAAAAACTTCATGTGAGTTTTTCTAATGCTGTTCCGTGAAAACACTTTGTTAACTGGGAATAGTTTATGGTTTAAGAGTTTTCATGACATTATTAAAATATTTTGCAATATAAAAAGAAAAAAAAAAACAAAACAAAAAAATCTCTCAGGGTAATTTTTACCGTATTCTGCTCAGTCAATTGTATTGTCAAGTGACTTCTTGCAATGAGCGCCGATATTGCCCTCGGACGGAAAAAATAAGGCAACACATTATAATCACTGTACTACGTATGTATATATACAATCGTTATATGGCTTTAAAGTAACTATGGATTAATCGTACAATCTATAAATCTAATCGCGAACTCTTAGGCGTACGCTGATTAACCATGAGACGAAGCTCGTGGTTTGATGGTCCAGTATAACGTCACGCGATGGACAATACCCATCGCAGGCTGTGGTGGTCAAGTGCAGTAATCATCAAGTCATCAAGAGTACTCTTAGTGATCGTCCTTTGCAGTATCTGGTTATCACATCCTATCAACTTGTCGACATTTATGTCCAGCAGATCTCGTGCCGAGCTTTTCATGAAAGCGTTACTAAGCGCGCTTCTCTCAGTCAGTGTCTGGATGCGTTGCCCTTCTGATACTAATCGCATCTTGATGCTGATATCGCGAAATGTGACATTACCGCTCGCGGCAGATGTCGTCGAAATGGTTCGTCTCAAAATGATTAAGATAAAATTTGTATAGCTGTAAAGGAGACGATTGATAGTGAACTAGCCGTTGTTCGAAGAAATCAAACTTATATAGAGATTATTCACAATCGTCTTCAAAATCCATTGTAAAGAACATCAAGTTTTATAATTGATTCGAGAAATTCATGGCGCTAAGCTTTTGGAACCTTATTTACGAACTCATTTTGAAGGAAGCATACCTAATTTTTTGTAAGGTAATATTATTGATGGTTGGTTTATAACGTGAAAGTTTTCGTATAAACGAAAAATGCGACTTTTTATGAATTCAAAATGCTATATATTTCACTAGAAATAAATACTCGACACTCAGAAAAAAGGCATTCCCATAATTCATTAAATACAAATTAAATGATTGTATTTTTAAACCTTATTATAATATGACGCTTTCGAGGCAAAATTCAGTATTTGGGTCAATAAAGAATAGATCTTCGAAGAATAGACAAATAGTTAATCATTTTTTTTTTTTTTTTTTTTCATTAATCTTTGGTGATTTTAATGTAGATTTCTATTTCGATAATTCTGCGAGAAATAATTCATGCCGATTATTTTCATAATCACACGATATATATGATATGATCTCAACACACGTGTCCAGTAATTGCGTAATCAAGAACTTATTAAAAAAGATCATGCATTATTTTTTTATTTTTTATAATAATTTTTAGGATACTTTCGACAGATGCAATTATCGCATTTATTACAAATTTTCCCGTTTTACCCGCTTTAAGACAATGTGCACTTTTAAGAAGGCTCACTTTTTAATGTGTGAAATTGTAAGGCGGACACCGATACAACACCGAAAGAATATGGGCAAAAGAAAAAATAATTGAAGTGAATCAAATTATCAATATCTTTAAAAATGTATAGTACAGTTAAAAAAAACCATGAATTCTAATTAAATTTAAATTTCGCCAAGTCGAAAAATGTGCCTCATTAACAATAACAAAAATCATCGATTTTTTATAAGTCAAAAGCTTGAGGTTCATGCAATTCTTCCTTAAGAGACGTAATTAACGTTCCATAAATAATGTTATGTTAAATTATTGAACGCGAGTAGCTTTAAGTATTTTTAAAGTGAATGTAAATGTCGCGTTACATTTGTGTTAATAATGTATAAATATAATTAATAATCCGTAAAGATGAAAAGAATAACTAACGCCAATGTTTTTTTTTTTTCAGAAAAGGGGAATTTCCTGGCCTTAGATTTAGGAGGTACTAATTTTCGAGTACTTTTAATTACCTTGGATGGCCAGAATTTCGACATGAAGAGCAAAATTTACGCAATACCACAAAGTTTGATGCTTGGAACTGGGACCCAACTTTTTGACCATATTGCTCAGTGTCTAGCACTCTTCGTTAAAGATCTGGACCTTGAAGACGAAGTATTACCTCTCGGTTTTACATTTAGTTTTCCATTAACGCAATATGGTCTTACTAAAGGAACACTGGTTCGTTGGACAAAAGGTTTCGATTGCAGTGGAGTCGTCGGTGAAGATGTCGTAGCTCTTCTCGAGCAGGCTATTGAAAGGAGAAAGGTAAGAGACATTCTTTCGTTTAATCGATTATGAATATATTTCCCAAACTGTATTACAAGAAGAACCGTTTTAAGAAATTAATCACCTTCCTTGACCCATGTGACCTTCCGACCTTCACATTCTTGCGCAAGGAAAATGAGGGCTTAGACTTGTCAAATTTGAGCTGTCTAACCTTTCTTCATACATCAGGATTCTTAGCTCGCTCCTCTACTAAAGCGATTTGAAATTCAATAGCAACGGTATCACATATTACTATGCCGATATAAACTTCTTAAGGTCATTGCCCCGAACGCTCTCATTCCTGTCTAGAATCATATATATCAATAAAAGTCTGGGCAGCTGGATTGTGCAATTTTTTCGTAGTTTTTCGAAATTATATCCGACGAGTCCTGGATTCTTAGTAATAAGTCTCAGTTAATTTGATTAAAAAATTTTCTTTAACAGAAAACTCATCCATTTTTCCTCGTTATTAATAACTTTTACGGCGAAACAATTTTGGTTTCCAATTTTCAAGCATTTCTTTTTTTTTTAAGTAATAAATGAACAATAAGTGATGCTCGAGACAATATCCGTTCTTTATTTTGATATTTATATCGACGACAATATTTCGTATTGAATTTTTATCGACCGATAATCTGAAATGATTGTGTGGAATATTTATAAGTAATACAGCCATCTTGGAGGTTAAATAACGAGAGATTTTGAAATTGAGTGGTGCAGTCGCACTGAAAACATTGAGCTACGAAATAACAAAAATAAAACAAATAAAAAATAAACAAAAAAATCACGGTGTGAAGTAAAATCATATTTACAATTTTTTTAAATAGAATTGAATACTGCTCATTACTTTACGGAACGCGCATACACAAACATTTCATAATTTTCTTTTAAACTTCAGTCACATGACGGTGCTGCAATTAGAAAAAATTAATGAAATCGACCTAACCAAACCTATTTTCGTGCTGATTATGCTTTAACAATCTGCGACTCAAGGCTAGATCATTCTATCATTCGAGGCTATATATATATATATATATATATATATATATATATATACCCTGTACAAAGTAATTTGGCAAACGGCATTCTGTATTGTATTTACCGACGTGATATAATTACAATTCATGCACATAATGGATCATAATTCTACCTCGAAATGATTGAATGTTGTACTTTGCTTATAATTGATATAAAGCAAAGATAATGTATTTATAATATGCGTTCTTTTCCAGGATGTGAAGATCGACGTTTGCGCAATCTTAAATGATACCACCGGAACATTGATGTCTTGTGCGTGGAAAAACCCAACGTGTCGAATCGGTCTCATCGTTGGTACGTTTTCTGTTATGAAATTTTACTATCCTGCTTGCGATCTTTCGACTCTGTTATAATATTTCATATTTCAATAATTCAATAATGACCCGTGGCGACGTTAACAATATTTTCTTGGTTCGGCATTTTGTTTTTGCAGGATTCAATCTAGTTTGTAAACGTTCTCTTGTAGAGCTGATTGTCTCCGAACAATATAACGACTTATCCTATATTGAATCTGGAAAAAAATTATGTCTTGATAACGAATATTGGAAGCTCGCTATCTGGTGTGTAAAGTAGCTATTGATTGGGTCGCGAAATCTCCCTAAATATTATAAAAATAAAACGCATATTAAATATCCTCACACTAATGTGATTAATGATTAATTTATTTAAATATTATTATTTAAATGTTTATTTGACCCTTTAAATGTGCAAAAGTATTTAAACCCTTAGAGGGACGAGATACGCATCAAGGTGGCATAACGTTAAAATTGTTTCAAAGTTTTTCAAACAAAGCAACTTCAGCCAGAACCATATACTAAATCTGGTATAAACTTGTTGATTTTCGAGAAGCTCTGAAACATTCGAGTAACATATTAGATTTTATTGATATGAATATTTGCTGTCTAATTCAACACGTATCTTTACTGTGCCGGAACACTGTGAAATTCTCTATAATTTGCCCTTTCTAATAAAAATCCATGTAACATCACAAGACAGCTCATGTATTGTTTTGTTTCTGAAATGCAGGAACTGGAAGCAATGCCTGTTATGTCGAAAAGACAGAAAACGTTGAATGCGCAATACCTGGTAATTATTCGCCTGACAAACCGCACATGTTGATAAATCTGGAATGGGGTGCGTTGGGGGAGCAAGGCACACTCGACTTCGTCGTCACGGAGTTCGACCGGTTAATCGATCAAAATTCCATCAATCCTGGAAAGCAGCTATTCGAGAAGATGATCTCGGGCATGTATATGGGCGAGTTGGCGAGATTGGTGATGGTAAAACTAGCGGATTGCGGACACCTTTTCAAAGACAAGAATACGACTGAAATCCGCAAAAGCGGGAGATTCTTTACGAAATACGTATCGGAAATCGAAGCGTAAGTTTATCATTGATTTATATTGTTTCTCAAATAATTGCCAGGTTGCAGTTACTGCTGCTTCAATTGGACAATTATAAGACCAGTTGTTCTACAGTTTTTTTTTGTGTCGTTTAAATGAAGACCATTCAATATATAATGTCGATTCTAATTCGATACAGTGATCCGAAGGGAAAATACAATAACTGCCGGGAAATCCTAACGGATCTAGGCCTGAGGGGTCTCTCTGATCAAGATTGTGAGAACGTTCGATACGTTTGTTCGATAGTGTCTAGGAGGGCAGCACATTTAGCAAGCGCTGGTATCGCATTGCTCCTCGAAAAAATGGGAGAAGACAACGTGACGGTCGGCGTCGACGGTTCCGTCTACAGATTTCACCCTCACTTCCATGACCTCATGGTGGAAAAAATAGGACAATTGCAGAAGTATAAGGTATGCGAAATTTCTGACAAAATATTATTGTCAGCGCTCTAAAAAAAATTTGCCCTCGGGTTTTCATTATTAACAAACCGGCAGAGTTTTAAAACATTTTTCTTCGCCTAAATTCTGTTTTCTAATTGACCGTCATTATCATTGTCGTATTGGGCAGAAGTGGATCAAATTTTGTTCAATTGGGACATTTTCAAATAGAATTCAGACACGAAATCAACTTGACTTTTTAATCGTAGCAGTCGTGTCGATATTGATTTGTTTCATTAACTCTGTTTCACGTGTTGTAATTTTTTTTCTACGACGTAAATTACAAGAATAAATATTAAATGCAATTTCAATTTTAGGTATTTTTATATCGCGAATGAGGCGATAATTTAGTTGCGTGTTAAGAAACTAAAGGGAGACTTTATTATTTTATGATAGGTTATAGGTGCATTTTTATATTTTCTCGTATAATCCCTCCTTTTATTGTTGCTATATCCTTCACTATCAACAATGGTTCTTATGTATATCTTTTGTTTTTCAATCACTGCTATTGCTTTATTTTCTTTTACTACTTTGTTTTTGCCATTTATATAAGCAATTTTGTATTTATCAGATCGCAAAGAGCACTAATAACCGGAAATCATTACACATACATCGCAAATCATAATACGATGCGACACGACTGAAAATATTGAAAATAGATAAGAATAATACTCTGCACCACAGAGACGTACGTGTCGCCATCGTGCTAGTTATCCTATTTCCCCGCTTAATTACACAGAAATAATGAAGGAAAATTAGAAATAACAAACTATAATAAGAAACGAGTCGCAACAATTATGTTAATGATATGATGACTTTCGTGAAATTGCTTGGTTTATTATTAAAAGTTGAAAATCTTTTGTTTTTCTTCTCATTGCAGTTCGATCTTATGCTTTCCGAGGATGGCAGCGGTCGTGGAGCAGCTCTAGTTGCGGCAGTAGCATCCCAAAATCGGTGAAAGCATCGCCTATTATTAGTCTAATGCATACACCCTACTAGTAGACGCTCATGCGCGCGCGCCCATACACCACCATCTTGGTGACAATTAATAGTTTAAATTAAACTTCCAAATTCGTTTTTTACATAACGCTTCTATCGTGAAGAACTTAAGATCGATTAATGAATTTAATCTTTACTCGAGCGCTCCGTTTTTACACAGGCTAGGCGAGGGTCCTTCTTTTTTTTCTATAGAAATTATGTTGCGTATAATACGTACACGTGAGCGCGCGCGCATTCGCCCGCAATTCATATATATATATATATATATATATATATAAATATATATGTATATGTATGTATTTATATAAACGCGCCGTGTAAATTTACGTGTGTGTGCGTGGATGCGCTTGTGTGTATGTACAGAGTAGATTGAAGGAAACGGGGCACCTCATGTTGAGTGAATGCTCCTCCGCGAACGGTGACTGAAATTGAAAAGTTCATAGATGTTGCACGCTGACGAGTCGCGTCGCCTCGTTTTGTTGTTTGAAATAGCCTTTTATTTTATTATGGTACAGTTCGCAATCTAACGGCGGTTAAACGCTCGCGCGTCGCATCTAGTAACTTTTCAATATCGCTGATCAATCGCCGGTGTTCTATTTTCTCGAATTCAGAGCTTATATATTTATACATATATATGTACGTGTATATATAATATATATATATATATAGACCGGATATGTATGAGGATGCCGAACATATGAAAACCAATTTTTTCAGCTGTGGATCGCAACTGATTAGGTTAGGTTAAAAATGCTTGAAATAGAAGGCAGTGATGTCTTGGATCGTTTAAGGGTTGGCTCATCAGCCGTAAGATTTTACAGCTTCGTATGGAGATTGCGTGATCCTCAAATTTAAGAAATTTTGCGATTTGTGTTAGCGCATTTTGAAAAATAATTTCTTTATAACTGATGGATCATAAAAAATGGGAAAAAAAATTATCTTTTGGGGATATTTACAGTTGAAGTAGTGCGGTATGCAGGTTTATCGAGGTTTTCCTTATGTTCTGCTTCTTCGTATACACATACACATACACACACGTGTATATACACACATATATATATCTATATATATTTATAATTATTTACAATATATATATATATATATACGTATATGTGTGTTTATATATATTAGATCGGTAGAAGGCAAATGTGAAAAAAAAAAAGTACGAAGGATCGACGCAGTTTGTAATTGCACAGCAACTACCTGTCTCACGAAACGAAGATGTATGTGAAGATATTTTTCAGAACATACGCTTCATGTTGATTTTAATAAATTTTAAGTCAATAATTCAGATGTAATTATGAAGACTGGATGATCGAAATGAAAAAAAAAAAAAAAATTATCAAGAATTAATACATTGTATCATAGTGCGTTTTCTATTTTGATACAACAGATTTTAGTGTTTCATCACTGTATATGTTTGTACTTCAATTTCCCGATGTTAACTAGACAGACAATTGAATGCAATAACGACAGTTTTCAACGCGATGTGTGATCATTTCTGGTAATTTCGAAAAATTTTTAAACTTAATCCCCCGAATATTTTGAAAATTAGCATCATTGGCTGTTTACTCGAACTTGTCCGCGTCACGTGACTGATAATGTAAAAAAAATTACTTTTCTTTTAAACACTCATTATACGTCGGGTTAAAGTCGGTGAATTCCCGTACTTTTAGCCGTGACTAACCTATATTAAAAGCACCAAAATTCCGTTTTAAAATATCGTATAAAACAATACTTCAGACAAGTTCTTCTATATAATATGGATCAGGCACAGCCTGCATTGGCTGGTAAAGCTTTTGATACGGGAAGACCAAAATGTACCACGGAGAGAGTAGGTAAGGAATCGAGCATCTACGAAAAATTCCGAATCCGAAGCGATTGAAGAATCCACTACACTGAACCGATTGTGATACGTATTATGTATTCGGCATTTGAGCGTCGACCGGAAACTATTTGTCTTCCTAAGAGGTCACTT
Source organism: Trichopria nigra (assembly GCA_030522945.1). Lineage (NCBI taxonomy): Eukaryota > Metazoa > Arthropoda > Insecta > Hymenoptera > Diapriidae > Trichopria > Trichopria nigra. Next base: position 3,464 of record JAPYZR010004526.1, on the reverse strand, counting down.
TAAACTGTATCGTATTTTCCAGCCTTATCCATATCATATCATATATATATATATATATATATATTTATATGTCAAGTCAGTAGAATTCGTTCAAAAGTTCAAAAGTGCTTTATATTTTAGTGATGATGCAAGCAAGAAATGACACAAAACAGTTACCTTTTTTAAATAGGCCGTCCCTGCCAATAGTCTAAGAGCCATTGACAAAAATAGTTACGTGATTTTATAAACGAAATTCCTCTAAATCTTATGGTTCTCTCCTGACGTATAGGTAAACATTAATTGATAAGTCTGCCGCAGCATCATTGGTGGAGAGAGTGCTAGTAGAGGCTGAAAAGTTAAAGGAAAAGTTAAGATATAAAAAATGAACGCGATTGTTATAGATAAGGCTGATCATTTGTACACGGAATTGGATGACTCTCCGTGATTTATGTCAAAAACTATAAAAGTGCAGCCTTTTTAAGTGTTTTATTTAAACGATCGTTTTCCGTTTTTTGTTTCATATATTTGCCATCGGCGCGTCGAGAAAGCAATAAGGAAATGGTGTTTTTGTTTTCACGTCTTCAATCATGCTTAATTATTTTCATTGTTATTTTGAGTTGGACGTTTTAACAGGTTCACGCGATGCGTTGAAATCGTTTTGATAAATCATTATTGTCGTATCGATCGCGATTGTATCGGTCAGAGACAAAATAATGTCGATGAACATGACAATTCAACATGTTAAATCAAGGGACATGAGCGTGAGAAAAATAATTCCATACAAAAATCTACGATGTTGTTAATGTAATTATTACAGTTAGCCTGCGTTATTTTTCGTTGCAGGACGTAGGAAAATGATATGCTGTATATAGATTAATCAATTTTGATCAATTTCTTTGCTAGTGAACTTGCGTTTCACGTTGAAAATCTAAAACAACCAAAGCTCAAGAATTATTCAAAGTTCTTTTTGCATATGCAGACAGTAGACAACTTTTAGACGACGAGTTTTTTAATTCACTGATGATACGGGTTTTAGGGTCTGACTTTAGTTTCTAGAACTTAAGAGCGACATTAAGCTGTTTAACTTTAGTAAATAGAAATAAATTCAGCCATCAACGAGACAGTAGAGAGCAGCGTGTAATGAATTGCTTATTAGGCGTTGAAATACATGCTTTGTACATTACTTACGAATAATCTTCTACTGTGAGAAGTGCCCGTGGCTTAAGAGTACAACAAGTTAAAGACAATGTCGGCCGGCCGATGTGACGAAGAGACGACAAAGGCGCTCGTTGTAATGACGATTAGTATCTCTAAGCGTGCGTATCGAGCGAAGTAATATATATTAGATATATATTTATGAAGGAGTTTATAATGCGTGTTTCAGAAAAGTTCGCGGAATATGAATATGCTCAGAATTGTTGAAGAAGAAAAATCTTTTCGAATGTTTAATAAATATTGTCAGATTTTCAGTTATATTTTACATATGTTACAAGTACGACTCTTATTTTAATTTAACATACCTCTATCATTCAGCACAAATGCGATTTTTTATATATATGTAGTTAGATCGCGATCTCTGCGCCAACATAGGAAATAAATCTACGTTATATGGTCCTCTTATTTTACAGTTTAGAGCGACGCGGTGGTCCAACTTTTCTACGCAGTGACATGGTTGGTTCCCCGGGCTTATTACCCTCAAACTCCGACGGAGTAATAGTCATCTTTCATTTTTGTCGTATAAGATTTTTATGCGAAAGGGTCTCAAGCAATCCAGTCAAATTAGGGGTTTCACTTCGGAACGACGAAACTTTTGTATATATATACGCCTGTTTCGGAATTCTGAATGTTCCCTCATAAGTCACATCTCTCATTTCAAGATTTGTCCTTTTATTTGTCTTATTTGACTGGATTACAATGAAAAAATGTTGTAATTGTAGTTTCTGTAATATATATATATATATATGTAATATTACAGAGATATTGTGATATATCTGTGGTATTAAATGCCGTCATGGGGTGTTGTAGCGGAGTTCTACAGTCAAGGCGTCTTCATATACCGAATTCATTTTATATAATACAAAAAATGTTGACATCAAAATACTTCAGAGGATCTAATTTTGCAAGTACTTGCTTAAAAGTGAAAATTCTCACATTTCGACGTTTTCTTCTATTATACTTCTATTATTATATACAAGCATATTTAGAAGAGTTTGTTGCTAAAATTATCGCGTCTTATTGTTTTTCCGAGAACAGTATCACATTTGACGCTAATAAGCGTGTATATATTACGCCCACTTAAATCGGCAATATATTTCATATAAAATAGAAATGTCCCTTGCTCCTCGGCGTGCAATATAATTCTAATATAATGGTAATTGAGTAGTTTGAAGAATAATTTACGTTTAATTTGTAAAAATAGACTCGATTTATTGTTTATTAATACCGTTATTAATTATTATTTTCTTGGCATTTTTTCAATCCCTTACAATTTTTATTTATATTAACTTTTAAATTGAAACGATGGCATAGGAAAGCTATGTATATAAATCTATGACAATGTCATTGAAACATTGTCAATATTTAATAAAGAATTGTTAAAATACTTTACGACTGAATTAGTAATCTAAAGAAATTAATAAAATTAATCAGTCATTATACTAAATGAAAATTAAAAATAAATAATGAATAATAAATAATAAATAATTATTTATAAATAAAAATTAAAATGCGATGAAAAATAAATAATTATTTATTATTTATTATTCATTATTTATTTTTATTTTGCTTTCAGAAGAGGATCCGCACCTCGGATCGAAACGTCGCATTTTAATTTTTAGTTTTCATTTACTATAGTGACCGATTAATTTCATTAATTTCTTTAGATTGTCAATATTTAGTAAGAAATTTAATAATAATAAATATTTAATTGCAGTTTTGCAATTGCTTACTGGAAAAGTTTGGCGCATCATACAGATTAGACACTCTATATACACATTATTTTGTTAAAAACAACCAATTTTAGGACAGCAAAAAATGATTGATTTTACGAAAATATTATGTCCGACAAAGAGAGGAAAATAAAATTTGATATTCGTTTTGCTTATAGCGAATATGTTTAATCAATTATTAATCATTTTGTTAAATGTTTTAGGTTCTTCATCCTTATTATATATATAGCAAACAAGCAGCAATACTGAGCGAATTATGAGTAATTTGATATATATATTACGGTTATTATAAAGTGCTTGCAAATTCGCATAGAATTAAGGCAGAATAATGATAATAAATTATCGGAATTTATAAACTATAAGCTCAAAAGAGAAAAAGAAAACATTGAATTCGAAATGTGACGTGTTGAAAAGATTAAATAAAAAATTATATGGGCGAATCCAGGAAACTTTTAACATTTGGTGTACGGTATTTTGTATGCGAACAATGAGAAAACCATTGTTTAAAACAATACGATATAAACTTTTTATACATCA
>JAPYZR010004525.1:0-13107 GCA_030522945.1 Trichopria nigra | reverse complement strand
AATTTCATCGATATTTTTTTAAGGATTGTATATATTATGTAGAATCACCCTTCCAAAGCCTAAATTTTGAAAAAACGTTTCAATCACTTTTTATTTAAATTTTTATTGTTGAAAAACTCGGTCGGTAACTGTTCTACTTTAGAACCCTCTTATGAGTTGTGAATAATCTCTTATTTTTATTTTCTATAAGTGGTAGTGTCTGACAACATTTAGTCCATTAGTGCAAAAAGTTTACTTTTCTTTTTATCTTATTTCCTATTTTTTGATTAATATACAGGGTGGTTCTTAAATGATGACATATGTCTTTTTATATCTCTACAATTCTATAATCTTTCCCTGCTCAAATCTATATTCACTCCTCTATCCTTTTACCCAATTCTTGCGTCTTGCGTGGCCGAAGTTGAATCGTGATTGGTTAGGATAATTAGAATTATGTGAGAAATTTAGTTAATTGACTAGACGTACTTCCATGAAAAAAAGCGTTCCTGTATCCTAAATCCTCTAAATATATACCTACATACACTAAATAGAACTTTAAATGCAAACTTTCGATCAAAACTTGCGAATATTCCGTTCACGTTTTCTCCTCCATCGTCAGAAAAGAATAACAAAAAATTAATTATACACAGATTAAGAATCATATCAAAAAGTTACCCATTCAAGGGTCCAAACTATCTTCTCTATCTTTCCGTTTCTCGTTCATCTCTTACGATATCAAAGATTTCTCAAAAACTAATTTAAAAACTAATTTTTCAAATGTTAAAATTAAACTCGATAAAACAGTGCAGCACCAATAAAGTACGACCCCGAATCTGGGGCACGCTATTGTCTCATTACCGAAATAGGATACTCCGGGAATCGTACGAGAACTTAATCTTATTGTCCCTTTAATGCCTCACAGATTCCAATTGAATCTACGTGCGGAGAAAACGAAACGGTAAGTCCATGCCGATGTATAAAGGAGGCGGAACGGCCTTTGTCAAACTTGTCCTAATATTTTGGTTTCATTTATTCAAGAATAGCGAGCACCGCGCTTCCTTCTAGTTGCGTCAATTTGCCGAGGCACATAAAAAGGGTACCTCCATTTCCTTCCGTAATACGAGTCGCTTGACGGGGCGTTTACGGAATTCTTAAACTCTAATCGATCGTTTTAAAAGCAAGGGAGAGAGAGACTGGCGATTCCATAGCATTCTTCTGCCATTGAATCCTATATTCGGATAATCACCAGAAAATAAGCTGTGAATTTTTTCCAATAACGTCTATTAGTGGGTCACGCGATTGGAATATATATTACTTCGACCCGTACATAGGTGGTTTCGTTAATTGAATTAAAGTGCAATTTTCTGACCAATTATACCATTTGTATCCGCTATTTTATTCGTTATTTGCAATTTTGAAAGCTGGTTTCCGAACTCATCTCTTACAAAAGTGTTAAACAAGGCAATGTTGTATCCCTTGGAATGTAGAGAACTGGTCCTCATTAAGATGTAGCAGATTTATAATGGTAGTAAATGGCGAGGGGTTGCGAGTCTTTTAAGTCTTTTGAGAGCTGACATAAAGGGCGGGAATTCAGGCTTCCTTCCAACAGCACTAGAACTGAATTAAAACCCTCGTAATCAAGTTTCTCATTACTCATAATTTGTCGCGAAAGTCCTTTTAGCGACCTTCAGCCAAACTCCCATAGGCCACAAGAACGAGAAGGAATGAAACGCCATTGGATACCAATGTTACCAACTATTACTATAGTCTTTCAATAAAGTAATGGACAAACGGATTGCTCAGCAACCGATTCATGAATGAAGTCGTGAAGTCATTCGTTACCAAAGACATTCTTGAAAAAGCAATTTGATTTTACCTCGTATAAAACGTATTCGAAAAATAATCGAAAATACCTTAAAAACAGTATTGCGTATAATGTAAGTGAATAATGTAATAATAAGATGATGTAAATTTACATAAATGCGAAACGTTCCATTTTTCGATTATAATATTGTACATGGAGGAATGTGTCAGGCATTTAACACACTGCGCTAGATGCACATACTTAGAAAGTCAAAAGTGACAAAACTATTTCTCCATCAATAATGCTACTAATTCAAGGAACTTTGCCACTAATTGCCGGCTCTAATGGAGTGCTGTATTAGAGTTTGAACTGCCAGCCCTCCAAACGAATATACTTGTCCGCGTTAATTCGCAGACTAATCGCATTTCTGGAAATAATTAATCGACTAGTTTGGAGTAACGTTTGATGTGGTAAATACGAGATTCCAGCGATATATCAATGTCTGCAGCCTATGGGGTAAAATAGAATTGTTTAAAGAAAGAGTATTTTGAAACGATCTTGTTTAAGTAATCAGGTCTGACCATATCCACACTTTCGTTGATCATTATTCAATTCGTGATGGCATATCGTCAAATCTAACAAGATTATACTTCTAGGACTTGTATTATATTTGGTTTTGAACAAAAATTTTTAATAAATCAGATGCCATTTAACCTATAATCTTCGTGGACACCATAGGATATTATTGCTCCATCAGCGTTTTTTCATCATCCGTGAACAGTAGTCATGATATTAAGAATTTTCTCAAATAACATCTAGGGAACGGACGATTATCTACGGAGACCGCTATTTATGATTTCCATCATGTAGGCAAACTGCACTACTGCACACGGTGCATTCAAGTCTGAATGCCGAAATGACATGATAAAAGGAGGTCGTTCCGTTCAGCAAGAGCGATGAATTTAATAAGGAAGCAACCAGCGCCGGAGGAAGGATTGGGAGACGGGAAAGCAAAGATAATTGAATTTTCGTCTAAAGGCAAGAGAGGGAAAATGGAGGATCGATCTGGCCAAGATGCTGGTTCACACATTACGCCATAATCTGCGAACAATATGGCGGAGGTTGAGGTTCCGCTGTGGTTTCGCCTCTTCGGGGACGACAACGACCGATGCGGAAGCTGACAGCTGGGCCGTGGTAATCCTTACCGAGGAATCCTCCAGTCCTTGCTTTCGATTCTCTATAGAGACACGAATTTCAAACCCATTCATCCCGTACGACCCATCGCAAGCGGATTCGTTCGAGCCTTCCTCCTCCTATCTCACACTCTCTTTTTCATCATCTTGCTCTCTCTCTCTGTTTCTCTCTGAATAAACACAACTACCGCCTTGTAAACGTTGTTGCAACACTTTGAATTAATTGCAATTTTACTCGCTAAGGATGTCGTAGGATAATTCGATTTGCTTCGCCATTTTGCCATTACAGGGGTTATAGATTTTGTCTTTCTCCTGAAAACAATGGTGACACGTTGTTGATTCTAACTTTGAGGAAACAAGTAAAAATAAGTTTCTTATGCCTCATTTTGCTTTTATCAAAAAATTTATGGAATATTTTCACTTCAACAAATGAAAAAATAAAATGTTCATTATCAATTTTTATTTTGACGCTATTTATGTTTTTATCAATATTATATCCACATCATTTCTCATTATAGTAATCAATGCGCGTGATATCAAATATGATTTAATTACATATTACCGCAACTTGCATTGCAGATGAAACTTTAAAAAGACCAGTATACGTCTGACCAATGACACAGCCGGAAGCCGCAGGGGCCAAGCCTAGTTTGCAATTCAATCTTAAAATGTAATTTTAGCCCGTGCCCACTACAAATTATTCGATTCCGCGTATCGACGAATTTCGACTCATATTTCTGGACGAATAATGGATTTTACAATTTTCGTTGTCTTCCTTTTCGATGCCATCGGCGTCTTTTAAGTCTATACACATATGTCCGGTACCGATACATAAAAATATAAGTGACCGATTTACTTTACTGGCTTGTTCATCGTGGAAGGGACCGTATGGTCCTTGGTATGGGTACCGTGCAACGACAAATCGATTTTATTTTCAAACAGAATCTCGTCATCGCGGCTTCAGAATGCTATTGGAAATTTCCATATTTCCTGCGGGAACGCAACTGTACATCAAAGAGAATTCTCAAAAATAATTCGATCAAATAGAAAAATGGAGAAATAATACGTCGCTCGTCCAGCGATTATATACGATCGAATCCAGTATCTTTTTCGGTATTCTCGCGGTGTGTAGAAAAATATGTATAAATTCTAAATTGATGAGAGAGGAAGAGTACAGACAGTTTCATCGAAATCGACTAAATATAAATATACAAAATCGGTGTACGTAGCATTCCTCGCTTTCAAGTAACCAAAGTTACGGAACAAACTCTTTTAGTTTGAGTCCTGGAGACTTATTTTAAATTTACAGGTCGGGCAAAGCTAAATCAATAAAAAATGCAACAGGAGGACTCTTTCTATATTTATAGCGAACAATGGCTGTTGGAAACATTTTATATCAAAAGTGTCCATTAAGTATTTGCAGGAAGAAAAGTTTTGAAGTAACCAAATTTAATACGTAATCATCAAGAGAATGTAAATGAGATTGAAGAAGAATCTTATCCTGACCTAGTTTTCGTAGAGTTTGCATTCGAAATGCTATTAAAACAAGATGAAGTTATTAAGAAATTAAAACACGATGATTTTATAGCGTTTGATAATAGAACAAAATATAATATATGTACAATTCTTATACATACAAGTTTTTTATTTTTGTTAAACTGTATCATTACGCAGTGGCCTTAAAGTAATGAAGAACTGTCATGAAATGTTTCTGTAAAAATTGATTCAAAGTATTCGATAACATGATCAAATTAGAAGGACTATATAGATAAGCAGTTACAGGTTTAACGGAGTTAAAGGAAGAAAATAATAATTAATTATACGAATATCTATTTTTAATCGTATATTTGGAAGAAGATTTAATCTTGATGTCGATACTGTATAATGCTAAGTTATTTAAGGAATACAGGAATAACAATGGACCCAATTAGACTCGAAAATTAGATGCTGTTTAAATTTCTTTTAAATCTATACCTTCTGTTTCAATCTAAATGGCATTCTTGAGAACGTGTTGGAAATTTTTAGCACACTTAAGTCTATTTTATGCGACTTTAGAAACACTTTGAATCACTCTAGAATTTCTTAGAACACTTTAGGACACTTTAGGATGCCATTATATAGGTTGATTTTATGTTGACTTATTTTATAACCATAATCTTTATTGTCCATATTCATTTAAAATTTTCAATTTCTATTCTTATATATTTATTGATTTTATTTCCTGACATTCACTTGCTTTTTAAGTACAAGTTCATATATTGAAATTCTATTTTGTAAATTTAGTTTTGTATCTTTATTTATAATCTTCTTGTTCTTTTTACTATTGATAAAAAAAAAATAATTCATCATACATTTTCATACACTTTTCTATAATTCATTTTCATGTAAGTCTAAAATCAAATCTGAAAAGCTCTAATTGAAATACTTTTCGTCTATGAAAAAAGTTTGAAAATATTTGCATTGACATTTGATTTGCATGACAATACAATAATCCCTGTTCATTTTTTTAAATATCCCAATCACATCATGTGCTGGATGCAAATCGTAGACGTTAATATTTTGAATAATAATATCCTATTTTCAGCCCGATTTGTCTTAGTACTACATCAGATGAGATTTACATGGTAATAGAAGCCAGGAAAACAAACAATTACTCGCTTAATTTACTGATATTCGCCAATGAGTGCTACATACTGACTGATTTATTTACTCATGCCTCAGTCCTGTTTACTGGCCGAAGTAATATATTTATGGCCATGTTAATTCTGCGATCTGGATACTGAAAGATCGTTTGCGGTGGTATACAGAGAAAGGAACTTTTCGATGAATCACTAAATATAATTACACAGCTCCAGTTTAAGAAACGGTAGAGTGAGTACGGAGTTCGCATAAAGATGTGACGGATTTATTTGGTAGATTTTCTAATTAGATGTCATAAATCCAAGCGTTAAAAGTTTCACGTTGATTCTATTAAGAGCGTGATGCAAGTGGGTGAATTATGATTTCTCTGATTGTTACGTGACACGATACGACTGCATACATGCAAGTAAATCAGACGTTTAAAAACTCGTCTACATTTTAATAATTTATTAACAAACATAACTTATTTATTAATTAATTCTGTAATATCTCTTTCTCCATTCCGAATACTATTATCATTCAAATATCAAGTGTACGTACTAGCGGACTTGAAATGGACGAAATAGGGAATCAAACTCTGGACATTCGATATACGTCCACTCCGATCTCATTGCATGTCCAATCTACCTTACTTTGTTGGACGGCTATTGGACGTGTACTTCGGTATCACCGTAACATTTGTTGGGCATAAAGTGAATGCTCCAGATCGTCCAGACATAGACGCATTTGGAATGTCCAATTGTATATGCACATTCATTGGACCTTTCAATTAAAATTTTGTTGGGGCTTAAAAAGTCCTTGCACTGGATATTCAGATATATAAAATAATAAAAAGACATCTATAATCATAAGCAAATCTCATCGTCCCAACTATTTTTCCAACCAGTGTTAAAATACAATTCTAACTTTTTGATGAATTCCAATTTGACTTAAAAAAATGATTCATTCTTGTTGGATTTCATATCAATGGATGTATTTTACCTTCGCAAACATTGTCTGCATTAAGACGCGTTACGAGTTAAGGTAAAAGGTCGACTCTCTTCGGTAGTAGGTGCTTGCACTCTTTTATTTTTCGAGGGATTCAATTGAGCTTCGATAATTCGTGGATTCGAGCCAGGCCTCACGCTTCGTGGGTCAGGTGGAAGGGGCAGAGAGAATCGAAAATAAGAAAGATGGACCAAGAACGAGGAAGGCAGCATCCTGGAAGTTGCAGTGCATACTGACGCATACAAGTGGGTGAGCTGCAGGGATATTCGACGGAGTTGAAAAGTTTACACGCTCGGACGGTGATGTATGGAGATTGCGCGTGCGTGACTCGCTTAGTTTTCTCCTTCAGAATACTCCGTTGCTCGTCTGTTCTTCCCCGCTTTTCTTTATCTCTCATCCCCGACCACCGTTCCCCTCCGTTTCTCTTGCATTGCTGCATTCTCGTGTACACAGAGTCACTTGAAAGAAAATAAGGTGAAAGAAGTTAAAGTGTTCGTTTATCGAAAGGACTGATTTCCGCACGCACCGATTTGAGAGGGGCTATTTAATCGCCTGCAGAATTTCATTAGTCGTTCGTTTACGGCTCTAGGTGTAAATGTCGATTAAAATTGTTACACTTACTGCATACGAAATTCTCGCCACGTTGAATTTGTTTTCTGTACGTTAACATTGTGTTATGATAAATAACGACAATTGTTGAGTGTTCTTAAATGGACACTAGAGTACCGGATATTACTATAAGAAATTATTTCCACATGGCAGGTAATATTGCAGCAATATTGCAGAAATATTGGAGAAATGTGAGAATATTGCGTTGATATTAGGACAAATTTGGGTTAATGCAGCGACATTGCAGCAGCGACATTACAGTAACGTAATAGCAACATTTCAGTAAGCTATGGATATTACAGTAAGCAAAATAATATTGTAACGTTACTGCGGCAACATTACAAAGTAAAATATAAATCGATTTAATATTTCAGTAATATTTTAGCAAAATATCGATAAGACAGCATGTCACCATTTTTCGACAGTATAAAAACATATGAAATAGACATGGTGATATAATTGCCAACGTATAACATTACTGAAATATTTCATAATATTCTACGATATGTCTCTTCTATAGTACGGTTTTTTATTTTGATCATTCGTCAATCAATTTTTTTTTTTAATTTCTCAATGTTTTTAACTTGCAGAATTTAGGTACGGTTTATTGGCGTGAAATTATTATATGTAAAATTTGAAATATAAATCGATGTAATATATATATATACTTGAATAGAAAAATTGTACAGAAATTTTTGCTCTGTTTATATTTCTGAACTACTCTTTATAAGACATAAATTCATTTTTGATCAAAATTTATAAGATTTCCAGTTAATAAACGCTCTAAGCAAAAGTAATGGAAATGATTTCATTCAAATATTTATTTTAACGTTTTATAACTTTATTTTGTATATTTCAAGATATCGTGAATATTTTGACAGAATATAACGGAATAAGTTCGTACTTTAAAAATGAAGAAAATCTTTCCGTCTAATAAGAAGAACGATTAATATCGTTATCAACTAGACTCTATCAAGGCAATAAGCAAAAATTAAACAATTAAGAAATAATAAGGCCGTCCGTTTTCTCTGTCCGCAAATCGATTAAAAAGCACAATTGAATAAGTTAAATCGAATCATGCAATTCAGCGTTTAAAATGCGCAAAGCGCCGTATCTGTTTCACGGATTTTATCGCGCGGAAATTCGGTGTTTGTTTACGTAACGAGCGTCTGCGGATGTGGAGAAAGCGGTTAATTCAAAGTGACAATTAATTTGCGGGACAAATTAGAGCGATGAGGTACGAGTCGGGTCTCCCCGTTGGACTAGACGCGATAAATAAGGATAATGTGGAGCAAAGTGGTTTCTCTTTGTTTAGCCAAAGTCCTGAAAGTAGGAGTGGGAAGAAAAGAGTAATAGTGGATGACCGAATAGATAAAAGCTTCACGAGGAAGCGAGCTGCAGGAGACGAGGGAAAATCTAGTAGTTCGGAGCGAATGAGCGTGAATGAATGCAGTAAAGTAAAAGAATGGCCTCGGATAAAAGTGGAAATCGCAAAAAAAAAATCGACCAAAATTAAAGATACGTGATTCTCAAGTAAATTTCTGGGGTAAATCTGCGCGAATGCAGTACTTTTGAATAAAAGTCTGCGTTCGAAATTATTTCATTCAATAAGAAAAAATGTTCGAATTTGAAAAATTTTAATTATAGGAAAGTCATCAAAACATTTCGATTACTACTACTGTATATTGTATAAATTGTAAACTGCGAAAAAGAAAAGTATTGTTAGACCAACCGTACTGTAGTTGACACAATTATTCACACGATTGACACAACCATTTCTATGTTTGATAGAAACTTTCTTTGTCTTGTGTGTACAAATCAATTTTACCTAAATTTTTAGAAATACGAGAATAATAAAAAAGATAATTAAAAGCTCGTTGATAATGAAGCGGGGAAGAAAGAGAAATAATAAAGAACGAGAGCATAGAAAAAAGGTCATGGAAAAAAAGAGATACGGGACAATCTTGTTGCAAATTAGTCGCGGGGGATTTTGCACCGCGTGATGAATTTTTTAATCTGTGCAGGAAGCCGCACATATAATTCCCTCGTTCCATGTGACCTAGATGAATTCACCTTTGGACAGTGAGTACAGAATAATTCCCTTACTTCAAGCATATGTTTAATGCAATTGAATAATTTCTGTAATATATACATATATATACATATATATGAAAATTGATGTGAAGATTAAATGAATGGTCAGGAAGTTTATCAAAATTTGATGGTAATATTAAACAACTTCTTTTTAGGTCAACATTCAGAAGCTTTCAAAACTTTATCACGACTAAAAAAGATCATTACGATTTCATACCCTCTTCTGCACTGAAAATATAGTATAGAAACGTATATACTCACAATAAATAAAAAATATTTTCATTACTAGAATATAGATGCAGCTTAATTTTTGAATCATTATGAAGCGTTGATAAAACATGTTCTGCATGCAGGCACATCTATATTACAATACGCCCTAGAAATATAAGAGTCCGCTTTATTCCGAGAAAATATAAATTTGAAAGTTTAATCGTTTCCTTCGAAATGTTTTTAAAGCCTTGAAAACTGTTCATTTTGTATTCGAATGTATTCGCGGGTAGCCAAAAACAGAAATAATAATCATGTAATGATAAAACTGGATTGGTTTCCATCTGACGTTATCTCATCAGCAGACCTAAAAAATTGGACAGAACGAGTATAAAATCTACTATAAAATATAAAATATAAAAGAAATACTAAGCTCAGACTCAGAATCAGTCACAATATGCTACATGTTTTCTGAATGGTTTGGTGTTTGTTTTTTTTTCTTGCGTTTTGCAGTCATGTATTTATTTAAAGAAATATTTTTGAATAAATGTAAATCCATGCAGAAAACCTCGTTCAGTTGGCTATTTCTGGTACCTCAAGTGTTCTCCTCGTCCATTCGCTGCTTCATTATCAACGTCGCTTGAAAAAATCAAATTCTATAAAGAACTATCAAGCCTATACCTCGGATGTTAATCTAAAAATGTATATATACATGCTAATCTGAACATATTTTCTACCATCGTCGTAGTTGTCCTCTATATTTGAGCAATACCACCAATATGACCCCGTGCCGCCCCCACCACCCTTAACCTCGATCTTGAGGAATCCATAGTGTTTGCGAACAGGGACCGTTTGAAAATTAACCTCGCGACCGGCGATGCGAACGCGACCTATCAAAACATTCTCTCACACCCACACGTACATGATGATGAAGCCGATTACAACTCGACGCGGAGAAAAGGACGGATAACGTGGGACTAACCGATCGGAGCCCAAGACATTGGGACAACAATAGCCTTCGCTTCGTCGAGTATTTCGAGCTTCGATCTAAGCCCTTTTTTATTATTAAGGGAGCATTTTTATGAAGGGAATATGAAGGGATGAATATGGACAAAATTGACTTTATGCTTGAGAAAATATTTAATACTTCACTATTCTAAACGTAATGCAATTTTTTGTAATAAAATATTGATATGCCAACACTCGTATATATCCTATTTATTAAAGAAGATATTAATTAATATATTAATTAATAATTAATTATAAGAAAACGAACAATCTTCGTATGTACTCTATGCCTACATTTATTAATCATCTGAAAAGATATTGTTTTCATAAATCACTACTCATGATTGATAGCAATAAATTTCTACTAAGTACATGAAGTACGAATAATAACGATCTCTTGATGTTTTTATTTTTTATACATCATGCACATGTCACACCGATATGTTCCGTTATACATGAAGCCCAATTACTTGAACACGATCGAGCTAACATAAATTTTATATTCGTTTTAATGTCTGGTCAAGTGCAGATATACAACATTTTATTGCAAAATAACGAAAGAAAAGTATGCTGATTTATACAGGGTGATCCAAAAGTCCCTGAATGGCGAAATATCTCGGCGTGATTGCATTTTCGGGGAAAATGTTAAATACGAAAGTTTTCCCTGGTTCATTAATGGTACCATTGAATTTAACCTTCAACATGACCTCGAAGAGTAGGTATTATTCCCAGGTCAACGTTTTTTTTTTTTTTTAATGGGAATTCCTATTTTTTTTCATGGATTCGGTGGAAAGAGCAGGAAATTTTACGTCTGAAATGTCAGTTTTTAATCTAAGAATGTGACCTTCAGAAGTTTGAATAAAGGTCAAATGTTAAAAAATCGTAGATAAGCTGTTTTCTTTAAACTTTTCGGGATTGATGGGAGAATAAATATAAGGTTTGGGGACCAACGACCTCGAGCATCTTGACCTTGAAGTTAATTGTCAAGGTTATCTGGAGGTTATAGTAATTTCTTAAAGGAAAATCCCAATTTGACTTTTATTTAAACTTCTGAAGGTCACATTCTTACAAATGTCTATTGATTTCTCTATTGATTGTCAGTCTTAAAAATGGCGTCGTTCCCGTTTAAAAAAAATAACCTTGATCTTGGAATAACCTGCTATTCCAAGATCTAATTCATTGGTACCATTAAATAGCCAGGGAAAAGTCCTGTAACTTTCATATTTAACATTTTTCTCGAAAATGCAATCCCGCCGACATATTTCGACGTAAAGTCTGGATCAAACTGTATATTATGTTTTTATGTAATATACAAAATACTATAAATGTGTCGGAATGGTTAAAAAATGTTGTTCAATTGTGAACTTCAAATTACATCAGTGTATTAGTATAAGAGCTTCTCGACAATTATTTACAGTATGGAAAAAAAATACCTTAATACACTGACAAATTTATAAGAACCAGTCGAA
Organism: Trichopria nigra; assembly: GCA_030522945.1. Lineage (NCBI taxonomy): Eukaryota > Metazoa > Arthropoda > Insecta > Hymenoptera > Diapriidae > Trichopria > Trichopria nigra. The sequence goes on along the minus strand of JAPYZR010004525.1, from coordinate 1,117 downwards.
TAATGAAAATAACCATAAACTGGTACGTACAGTAAGATGATCGAAAACTGTGTAAAGTTTTGTAATTTAAAATCGTTTTAAAATTACAAACAATTTTATAATTAGTTGTGATTAATTGTGACAATATAAATGACATAAAGAAGGTACACAAAAAATTGAACGCAATGAAATGTAAAAATGTCCAACGTTTAGAACACAGGATGTGACTAATCAATCAATAAATTAAACAAAACACGCTAAATAATGTAATTCGAACCGAATTAAAAGAAAAGATGAAATGAAAATTGTTATAGAACAAATGCAAATTACGTATATAATGCTTGAGAAGAGACTGATGGATGGCAAGAAGGCAAATCCGTGTAGATTCCGACTCGGTTTGGGGACGCCTTCCCAGGACTGGATCCTTATATCGAATCTGGACAAATTCGAGGTCACGCCAGGATTGTACTGCCTGGAAGATTTAATATAACCTAGAAGGATTATAGAATGAATCTAGATATTTTTCAATAGAGCTGCGCGCTATATGAGCGATCGTGTAAATACATAACCTCGGTCCATCGCTATACCAATACCGTTCCCTTTAACGGTTACCGTATCCGTAATTTCTGTTTATGTTTCATAAAATTTTGAAACAGATACCGTATAAAGCTTCGGTTGTATAAAGCTTCGGTTACATTTACGGAAGCTTCTGAAAGAAATTTTTAACAGCACTGTCATATAAATATTATTCACTGAATCCTCACTACTGTCACTATATCACTACTGCCAAAATCATTTTCAGACATTCGATGTTGTAGCTTTTTTCTAGCTACATATTTTCTTTTCCTTAACAGACGTGAGAAAAGAAACAGATTGTCACTCACTTTCTAAATAAAAAACACTACTTCATAATTACAGGATCGCAATAGCACAAATCATGTTGAAGATGGACACATTAAAAAGACAAAACTGGAACATATAGGCTAATAGTTGGAATATTTTGTGAATCTAGACAAATATTTCAAGCTAGAGTTTCCTATACCTAGGCCCTACATGTGCTTATTTGATTCAGGGAATATCGATATCGACACGATCCAGAATCTATATTGACTTTTCTGAATATTATTTCTTTCGATAA
>JAPYZR010004524.1:0-12164 GCA_030522945.1 Trichopria nigra | reverse complement strand
GTTTTATTGCGATCAGCCGGCGACACTACAGATTTGAATGAAAGAATAAAGGGAAAACTCCGCAAACTCATGGCGAGACTCTGTCAGCGCGTTACAATACTATACTGTTGAGCGGTGACAAAGCAATAGTAGTAACGATTATGTCCAATGATAAGCGACAAGCTGATATAATTACACAGACGCGTCATCAATCTGCGGCTATAAGTCTAATGTGAAATCTTTAGTCATTAGAATCGTGTTGTCTAATTAATAAACGATAAATCTCTACTTGTGTCAACTGGATTTCACGCTCAAGGTCGTATAAGTTATTCGTTTTGGACCTAACAATGGCGATTCTTTTCGATACAATTGTATTGAATTAATAGCTATTACTGTATTGAGAGGATATGCAGACCCATTACACATATATATGTATGCATATACAACGACAATATCGAATTTTGCGATAGACCCAAATTTTTAAGTTTCCCTTTCAAGGTCAATTATGTAAAAAGGAAGACTGTTTTGTAGCACTAATCGATAAGAGAAGAAAATGTCGTCACGTACTGTTATCATAAGATCAATTTGATCTTATAATTGACCTTCATTAGAGGTCTAATTCAGGATGTTTGTCTTAAACTATTGTTTCTACTCGGCCTATTTGAATACGTCCACATACGTCTCTAAACCTGGATTTTGTTAGTGTCGCACAAAAACATTTTAGGGTTAAATGGTAGTGTCGAAATGTAAACAATTAAAATTTGTTCCGAGTTTACTATAATGGTATAGGTGCCCAATATATATGCTGCAGACAAAAATATGAGCTAAAATATACTGAAATTTGCGTACGAACTAAGCGGTGATACCAGCACTCAAAATTGACAAAAAAAAAAGTACAATGCACATCGTTGCGCGAGGTGAAGGTCAATCGTCGAATCTAAAGCATATAAAATGACGTTAGAATCCACGTAACGCTTGAATAGTATACGTGTGTTTTCGAGTGGCCTACATTTCTCACAATGCCTTTATGACACCAAAGAATATTTGTTAATCGCGAACAAAACAATTATCGTTAATTGCTTACTCTTGATTTGAAGTATTTTGCAAAATAAAGAACAACAATATTATTTTCACCCACCACACGCTTTCATTAATGACAGAAAAGTGTAATATCTTCTGTTAACCTGCAGAATAGAAGATGATAAGGTTTTATTAATGTTTCTTCTATTCATAAAAAAAAAATTCTTCAACTACATTCTAGAATACATGACATTTTGTATTTTGTGTACTATATATAGTGATTTGCCGTTTTTCATTCCTGTAACACTCGTCAGACTCGAAAATTAATTGTTTAATTCTAAAATATTCGCATTGCCGAGTCGATTTTACACAATTGTCCTACTTTGTTATGTAAATACTGAAATGCTCGTGCACAGTATTTACTTTGTCCCTATACATATACGAAAAGGGTCAATTGAACAAAATAATGTCCATTACAAAGGGATTGTATAAATGGCTATACCATCAAACGGATATTTTCCTTATTCGCGTTTTCAGACGATGCTAAATCGCAACGTTGAAGTTAGTGTTTAACTATATATACTGGAAATCTAATGGCAAAATTCGACTAATGCGAGCGTTGTTTATTCAAATGATTCACTAGCAGCTGACGCAAAGTGCAAGATTTCGTGGCATCATCACAATGCTGAAAATCGTTTTCTCCTGTGCTCATGCAATAATAGCGTCATAAATATTACGAGCACGTATTTCCAACGCGAAAAATCCAAGCGGCGAAGTTGAGAAAGTTTGGGTATTTCTTTCGTTTAAATTCGGTCAGTATACGAGTGTGCAGGCATTAATATTACAATCTCGTTGCCTTCCAGGCAACTTTTCCTCCGAAATTCAGCACCCGATGACTCGGTGGTCACTCGAGTATAATTCAAACACGTACGTATACTGACATTTTTCAACCTAACATCGATAACGAGATACTCATCGGATTTTAAATGTTAGCGATTGCCCACTTCGCAATCCGCAATCCATAATAATCATAAAAGTCAACCTTGAATCGCAAAACATGGCGCCGCTGCACGAGCCAAAGATTTTCCGGTAAAGTAACGGGCTGTACGAGTGCTAGCTTCGTCGTCATGAGTCACGATGACTTGATGAATATGATCTCTGCGCGTGTAAGCCTCCCAATTGCTAGTTGCAAATTGCGCACTTCATACGTGCATGGAACACGTTCCAGGAATTTCTGACCAGCTCGAAACGTTAATGATTTATTATTATTATATATATAATAGAGATGCGAACATCTCCACTAGGCAAACGCATTCGCTAACGACTCATTGATAAGCGAGTAAGAACACGAATGCCTTATTATGAACATCTTGGGACTGTTCTCAGTTTATCAATCTTTATGCTGACTTCAACAGCCCAACACAAATATGGCGCAGATAATTGAAGAAAGAATGCAATATAAAGTCAGAATTAAATGTCTCCCGAAAAACTATAGCCTACAAACGTGTCTTGACATTCCACTAAAAATCATGTTGACCTTCGGTATAACTTGTTCTCGAGTACCAATTGCGTTCATGATCGTCCAGTTTAACAGTGCAAGTTCAGGCCAATGCTGTACCGTTACCATGATTTTGTCTCTAATCAACGATTTTCAGAAATTAGCTACAACATCATTCAACCCTTTGTTTTATGAGGATATCTGTTCAAATAATTGGAAAACTTTGGTGAAACTTAGGTAAAATGAAATCATCTACATGTTAATAATAACCTAGCATTGAATGAAAGTGTAACCGAAGATTTTACACGGAAAGTTTGAATATTTTTCCAACTAGTCGATCATTATATACAGACAGGTCCGAAAATTGTATTTTAACAATAAAAATTTGGTGATTCTAGAAACGTGTTATTTATTTCATTGCTTCGAGCTATGAAGGACTCGTTCTGTCCCTTGAGATCAAAAAGGACAAAGGTAAATATTTAAAACTTTTGTATCAAATTTGTTTTCCTTATATCAGCCATTGCAAAAAATATTCGCAAACACTTTGAATCTTTACGAGATTGATTCTTCAACTGGTAGTTATTCTATTCAACACCTGCTCAACATCAAGAACTGTTCGATAAAAATGAAAAACCTGTTAGTCTTTTAGTAGTTTTACAATGGATTTCCAGCTTTTTTGACGAGGTTTGTAACTCTTCACATGAAAATCAAATTAAACAGAATTTCTTCCCCTTCCAAAAGTAGCCGACTAGCTGCAGACAATTCCATCGACTTTTTTCCATGTAAGCAATTCCAAGTGGATCCCCAAGACAATTGACATTTCTGTGAAGGTCATTTTAATAACGTCGATATTTTAATGAAAGCGAATCACGGTTCACAGGCATAAATTTACAAAAATTAGTTTTTTTTTTTTTCAAAAATATATAACACACATAATGCGAAAGTCCTTCTAGGAAAAAAAGTGGTAGTCGAGAAAAACTGGTATTTAAACGAGTTGGTTATTTATATGAGAATTAGAAACCGTCTAGAAATACTCTAGAAAAAAAACCAAAGTGAGTCAATTTTAAACACGACATAAAAAAGAAAAACGTAATCAAATAGACATAATGCCCGATCAATTTTCAAGGCTTCCAGCAGTCGTCCAGAACCAACTAACCTGGGTAAACAGCGCCTTGACGATGACCGATTGATAAATTGTAAAAAAAAAAACGAGACAAACATATATAATTGTGACCAGTCCAGGCAGGAAAAATGAAGGAATCGAAATCACATCCGAATCGAAGTAAATTGGATACTTCCCGACACGTGGCGCACCACCGTCACACTCGGTACGTATCGCGGAATGTTATGATCATCGTTTTTACCTAATGATACTTGAACATATAGGATGGACAGCGTCGATTAGAAAAGACAATAACGTAGCCGAGCGGAATACCGAACAGCAAAGGTTACGCAGGAAGGTCGACTGCGTATCGTCGCTCAAAGCGTAGACCGAGTTTGACTTCGCGTTGAATGACAGCCATTAATTTCACTTATCGGAAGTTTCCGAAACAATGCGCGATTGATCTTGGGATTTTTTTCAGCATCGCGATATTCCTAATAAATTATACAACAGTTTGCGGCCTTATTACATGGAGAAATGAAGGAGTTGCGCCTTAACACCGAGATAAAAGCAGCGTTGCGGCAAATGTGCCTAATCATTCCGTATCTATGCTAAGCTTTCGGTCTATGCTGAAAACAGCCGACCCTATACACGGGACTTCATTGACCAGTTTGCTATAGCAATACACGATACACGTGTACTTTCCCATCGCACATGAATTATTATGAATTTGCTCGATTCAACCTTCTTTGACTCTTTCTATAAGATTAGTATTCAGCGGACCCAAACAAGCATCAACCTTGAAAAATCTGGAATTGACGGCAACTTTATTCATCGAGCCACCGTAAACTTTAGCAATCTTAATAATCGATCCACTACCGTACCCTTTCGGTGGACCTTTACTTACCGGTAAATCCATATTCGACACCTTTAACACGTTGGACCGAGTTAGCTACTTTGCGTTAATGAATCGCAATGATTTTTCCAGACGCGTCGCGCGATTGCCAATAATAAGAATCTCCAAACCAAAACAATACACCACAAATAAGGTATTTCTCTATTGATTACCCTGTGTGAATGAGTATAAACGGCTGAACGCGGAAGTTACAGTTCCGAACGACGAGAATTGGAAATTCGAAGAGCGGCCGATACGGTTCGCGCGGCGTACTGCGTGATACTGAAGATACTGCTGGTATGGCAGTACACTTTCTGATGGTATTCTTCTTTAGAGGTGCGGGGTGGTGGAGGTCGTAACGAGCTGATCGGCTCTTACGCACGCAAGTCCACATCTACGCACGATCGCTATGCGATATTCAAACTGATTTTGCCAGCACTGGAACGATGAAGCTCATTTCAAAATGTTTAAATTTTATATCTTTATCTTTTATTTGTCTGACAACTGATAGAAAGATAACAAAAGAAGAAAAACATAATATATAATAAAAATAATAAAATAACAACAGGACCCTTCAAGTGAGATCGTAGAGAAGGTGATTGGTCACTCTCAAGAAAAAACAGATATGAATGCATAGATAACGGATAGACGAAAATGAGTTGCAATGGCACATTCCCGAAGGGAAATCGGTCGAAAGAAGATAAGAGCTAGAGATAAATGACCGGTTGATGAATGTGGTATTAGCAGGGGCTTTAACTTCAGCTCTTTGGGATCTTGTAGGGATGTTCCATTGACATCTGGAATGCAGGTAAGGAGAGCTTGTACTGAAGTTATTAAATATTATAGTTGATTTGCAATAAAGTAATTCCATATATGGATTTAGCAGTGCGCCAGCCAACATGGGAAAGCTACTTATTGGTTATAGGACATAGCAAAAACATTTAGTACGCCAATTCCCCTCTGATAACTTTTTTTTCTACATTATTTCTTATCAATAAAAAATAATTCTGCACGAAAGCGAAACCTGTACATAACTTGTACGAATTTGTGCGCTACCTAGCGTTGAGCCACAACAATACGTTATGTTTTTAAGCGCTTTATTAGCGGATATCCGTAAAAGCAGTATTTTTCATGTTTCTTTCATTTCAAATGGAGACGAACAATATATATGTTCGTCACATAATTTACAACACTTTATTCTGCATTTCGGACATATTTAAAAAACTAATATTAACGACCTGAACACGCTAATAATTAACGAGTTATAAAATGCGAATTGACCTTCTCGTAGTAGGGGATGACTATTAGAGAGTCATCTTTCACGATTTCCTTATATGCACAACAGGTATTTGGCGAAATTCGCCGAGTACGAGCCGCTTCGTAGCATTGAAATAGTCGTTATTAATGGACGCGTCACGAGATGCAGGCAGACTGTTGGCTTTGCTTCATTTTAATTACGCGATCTTCCACTAACGCCTCTTATCGGATACGTTACGTAATATACCGGAAGAGCCTTTTCTATCGCATTTTATAGATACCAGTTTAGCGTGCTTCAGTTGTAGCCGTAACTATCGGCGCAAACAAAATGAAGGCGAGTGACCGAACAGGTATTTTGGTTTTACGAGCGTTTAATGGTTCTCGACAAAAAATTTATTGCTCGAAAGTTTTGCAGAATTTTATTTGCGAGTGCGTTGACACCGGCAACGAATAAAGCAGTTTGATTGTTATATGCCCAAAAGGACCGATAAAACTATACTGGAAGCAAAAGTCGTAAATATACGAGGTTGATAACATTGGAGAATAACACGCGTATTTATATATATATATATATATATATAGTGAAGCTTCCGGATCGAACCGATCGTTTTAAAATAGATTTTCGAATAGTACGAAATAACGATAATATATAAAGTATTCGAAACGAAAATTACAAATGATCTGAGTAATTTGACTTGAATAGAATTTTGAGCACGTAAAAAATAATCCATAACTACTAAGAACCGTAGTCATAAGGAAGAAATTAAAAATGTCAACAATAATAAATTTTCAAGATCACGCTATTGGATATTGGATTAATTTACGTGGGCGGAATTATTTACTCATGACAAATATTGATTTTAAAATATATATAGAAATGTTTCAAGTTCCCTTTTTATTGCAGAACTTTTAACTCATTGAATTGTATATATATTATGATTATCTTTTTTGACCGCTATATTACCGTCAGCGTGTTTACTTCGACAAATACCAAAGGTTGAAATCGAACTATTTGGTGACTCGAAAAAAATGACCATATGTTTTTTCATCAAATGTCTATATGTTTCATGCACATGACAATAGACCTGAAATTGCAAAAAAGTCTTTGCCCGTGATCTCGTATATATGCGCTGTAGCTCACGGACGAAAATATAGATATCTAAAATGCGCGTGAGCCTATTTACACTTTTGGAAGGCCAAAAACATTACGTATATATACGGGGTGCATTATGATATAAAACATAGACATTTGCTCCAGATTGGAGAATTATATTCAGTATTTTTTCCGAAATTTTTGAGCCATTAATCAATTTTTTGATACTAAATTGATATAACGATATGCATGTTTAAAGATTTTCGTGATAATGTTTTTTGGCCTTCCCGACACCATGTAGTGCGGATACATATCCCAAAAACTAATCAGATCTAAGTTGAACCTGTATACTTAATAGTTTTTTGATATCTATATTTATTTGTCGAGCGATCGAGTGACTTGCCTGAGATATAATATATATCTGTTTGGATATATGTACACATGTACTCATATAAATATATATGTACACATACATACATACAAATGCGTATATGTAGATGGCATACGCGAGAAGTGGGAATTGATGCAAGTGGTGGGAGGTAGGGGAAGTATATGTCAATGAAGTTTTTTATTTTTATTTAAATATACACATTTAGACTATAAAATAAAAAATAAACAAGCCTCTTCCATAAAAGTGACATTTGCAGAGTGACCGGAGATGCAATCTCTCTAATAAATAAAAAATATGTGATAAACGTGATTAGAAATCATCAAGTATTTTATTCGGTTTATATCTTCAAGTGTTATTTTAATAGAATACTTTCCGTAAATACAAATGTAGGTTATGTTTTGCACAATGGCGGGACGAACTCTCATTAAACAGAGTGCAATGTGGGCGAACATGTGAGATAAGTATATACAGAGATTAATCTCTGGTATATATAAGAATAAATTCTTCTTGATGTAGCGTTACATACTGCGTTATATTGCCTGAGGAAAAAAATATGAATTAGCGGAAGAAAAAAATACCTTAAGAGGATTATGATAAAACATAAAAGGAGATATCTTAAAGGGTGGACTACACCGTACTTCGGTCCAACTTGCGGTATAAGGAAAAAGTACATCTTAAATTTTTATACGCGAAACTAATATAAATAGCCATAGTAATTAATGCACGTGATATCAAACATTATTTGGTTACATATTTTGGAACATACAGGGTGTTTCATTTTAATCCGACCATCCATCAGGTACCTCTGTAAAAGCGAATAATATCAAAAAATGGCCAGTACAAAAGTTGAAGGGGACATAGGGGGCCATCCAGTGGTAGCAACAACCTTTACCTTGAACTCGATTTTCAAGGTCATTTGTAGTTTGAAGTGGTATTTTTAAATGAGAACCCCTATTTTTAACACCCACCGAATCGCGTAGAGCTGGAAACTTTACGTCTGAAATGACATTTCAAGTTGGCATTAATGACCTTGATTCAAGATCATTCATTTTATTACAAAGATACAACTATCTAATTTTAGAAATAGTGTTTATGATATGGTGCTCAGAATACGAACCACTTGTGCAAATGTCGCAAGGGCTGTATTACTAAGAATAGTAGAGGAATTTCATCAGAGCATCGAATCATGTACAGAGCAAAATGGTGGCGTCTATGAGCACCCACGCTGAATTCCGGACATGAGTGAAATGCAAGGGGATTCACTCTACTAATCAAACTCTCTAAAGGGGACATGATCCTATTACGTCCACATCGTTATTGTCTCTGGGTGATGCTGCATATTTATTTTATTTTTATCTTTAGATAGGATAAAAATGTGACCTTTACATAATCATGGGCACCGATGATAAGGTCAATAACGTTGTTATGTTGTATTAATAAATTTGTCCACTTTCGGATCCTTAATTAAAAGTTATGTGTCGAAATAATCATGCTCACCTTTAAATGACCTTGAAAAGACAGCACAGCTGTTTTTACAGTTAAAGTCCATCATTCTTATAGCAGTACCTTCACAACATTTATTCTACCAAAAATTGGGGAAAAAACAGCTATGTAATTTTTTAAGCATTTGACCTTGAACCAAGGTCACTAAAGCAAACTTGAAATGTCAATTCAGACGTAATTTTTCCACGGTTAAAAATACGGGTTTCCATTTAAAAATACCACCTCAACCTTCAAATGACCTTGAAAATCGAGTTCGAGGTAAAGGTTGTTGGTACCATTGGATGGCCCCTTCTGACCCCTTGAACTGTTGTACAGGTCATTTTTTGATATAATTCATTTTTACTTGGTCTTGGTTCACTTTTACGTGGTCGGATTAAAATGAAACACCCTGTATATTATGCGGATCAAACTTTACAAAGGTACGTCTGATCAATGACGAGTGCGTATAACCATTGCGGCCGAATGGGGACTACCTGTTGGGGTTGGCGGCCTATATAATCTTTATTATGTACGTAGATGTGTTTTGAAATTAATCAGTTTGTAAATATTTATTGCCATGTTCACTAAACACTATATGGAATTTATGAGTCTCCTTCTTCATTAATACCACTCGCTTATACGAGTCCATAGAGTTTTATAGATGTAAATCAGTAAATGAAATTAATACGTACGTTATAAAATCCTAATATGCAACGGTATATGTCTTTCTGTATTTCTACATAAGTTTGTTAAATACTTAAAAAACACTTTTAAACCTTGACTACCGTGTCACCTTTTTACACCTGTTTTATTATATTCATGCAATAATCTTATTATATTCGTATTTGTACAAAACAGTTGATGACTTTATTAACTTTTTTTAGCTTTTTAGCCATACTAAAGATTGGCCATACCTGGTGGGGTTGGCGGCCAATGGCCGCAGGGGCGAAACCCCTAATTTAATATTAAAATTTGTAACGAACGTTACGACCCTCGTGTGCGGCGATTGACGCTCGATGCGTAAAAGTAGTACTTTACACACTTGTATCGAAAACTACTACTTTAAACTGCTATTGCCGTCTACATATTTTCTGTTTTCAAAATAGGAACTTTTGGGTTGACAATGCTATATGATATGCTTTATGCGAAATCTGAGCATTTAATTGGACCAGAGGAATGATTTAAGAACCTTCCATTATCACCTATATGTCGTTCTACAATCGACATTCTTGTCATTGTTAATTTATAAGTTTAAAAAATCATTAGATTAAAAAGAAAAAATCTAGTGCAACCATTATTTGTCATAAATTATTAAGAAAATGTAGAAATTGGAAAAATACTTTTAGAGTATCGACAAAAGAAACTAGGCAAGCAAAGCTTCGAAATGAGTCCTCATACAACTCTCTACCTCGTGTCAAGTTTTGAAAAGGTGTATCAGATTTGACAAAGAATGCCCCATATATATAAAATAGAAAATATGTACGTACAAAATACTTATGTTTATATTTATTAGGTAGGTATAAATGGAATTGATTATTTTTTTATACTGCAGTATACATATCTGTCGCCTTCTTAACTTAAATGTAATAAAACAGGAATAAAAGCATACAAATTTAAAGGTTGAAAGGTATAGAATGTCATGTAATAATACAAGATAAAATCATTACTTTATTAGGATTTTATACCCTATGTCATAATTTTAAAGTTACATCAATAAAAGTCTATGCGGACCCATAGGTTGTAAAGAATGAAGTGTTAATGAGGGACACTTAAAAATTCCATAGTGTTTAGTGAACACAATAAAAATGTACATCTGATTAAAGTGATCAAAAAATATCTATGTACACAATAAATATCCCTCACAGAAAAAAATACGTTTGGTGTCCGAAATTACACCTAATTGGGTGTAAATCCAATTTTTTTTAGTGTTTATGCCCACTTTTTTAGTCTTTACATCTACTTGGGTGTCATTTCGGACCCCGAACAATATTTTTTTACATACTTTTCCATAAGTGATTATTAAGATATATGAAAATAAGAAATATTCTCAAATATAAATATGATATTCAATATAAACCGAAATCACTATTGTGTGTTTAAATATGTAATCATTATACCCTACATGGCAAAGCGGACATTCCTGCCGTTTTGCTGTCTGGTACATTGTATATTCTAAAAATTAAAAAATTTACTCTTAAGTTGTTTAGTATAGGTAAATAATAGAGAATTATACCAAAAGAAAGAGATCTTTTTATTACTGGATATAGTGCATAGTAATAGTATCCCATTATCATGTTGTAGACTCGTCACGATTACAGTAATGTTATACATCAGCCATATTACTTATGACTTTTGCCCAAAACCACTTGTTATAAATGATAGGCAATCCTGCAATGTTCTATTATACGATACAACAGGATAATATAAGTTTTTATTTGGCAATTGTTAATTGTTTCAAAATAAATTAACATAATCATTGTCGAATCCTGACATGCAAGTTATCCAAATATTACGTATAAAAAAAATCCAAATATATACGTATTTACTTGTAGAAATTCCAGCCATAACTGGCAAATCATTATAAAGGTAATTAAATTTTATTGTATAACAAAAATCATCATTTAAAATCGTACATGATGATTTTATATCACTCTTATTGAATTATAGAATTCTCATGCAAATTTTTTGACAATATGACAATCTACGAAGATATATACACATATTTAAATATATCCACTACACGTATAATTTAAGTTTATGTTCAAATTTTCAATTAATACGATTCTCGCGATTACATATATGGATTAGTCATATATATCATATTATTAGAAACGTAAATACACATGGTACATTTTTAGTCTACCTTCTATATGTTACTATAGATAACCTTTCACTTTATAAACAAATGAAATGAATACAGGCAGCATAAAAGCTCTGTATCGAGCGTATCGAGCGTATCGAGTCAAGTTTTATATATATATATATAGGTACAGATTGACCTAACCTAGCACGGCACCCATCAGTAGGTATTTGAAAACAAATGAACATACATACTTGCAAGAAAAATGCGGGTGGATTTGAATTGTCAGTGATTAGTTGGGTATAGTGTTTGCTTTCACTCGCTGTGACGTTTCCTCTTCCTACAATAATTAAAGGGTTAGGGAATTTTTGTTGACACAGCTGCGATTTGTCCTATAAACTGTATCGTCAGTCGTTCCTTTCATGTCAACAAATTACCTTTTGCGGATACTCGACAAGTGACACACACGGATCATGTAAGGGTGCACCACTCATATACCTATATAATCAGATATATATATGTATATCATATATATATCAGTGGGGTGCACTAAGGCCGAAGTCAGATGGAGTGGATTTCGCGTATTTAGCGGAACTCGCGGTTAAAAAAAAATAATTTTGCCTATGTCACATTACGCGGAATTTGCG
>JAPYZR010004523.1:0-18696 GCA_030522945.1 Trichopria nigra | reverse complement strand
GTTGAAAAATAATGAATAATTATTAATCAAAGTTGATTTCAATAGTTTACCAAGTACCATTTCACACGTAAAAGTACCGCAAGCCTACATTTTCATATTTTTTCCCATTGGGAACTATAGTTTACAAAGAAAACCTTATATTGTAAAGGCCAATTCTTATTTCAAAACATTCCAATTTTTTAAATTAACTTTTTGCAATAAACAATTAAAATTTTTTTATTCAAATTAATTAGGTTAGGATAGGTTATAGGTTATTGCTATGGGCAATTTTATAAGTGCAAAAAATAGAATGAGACATTTTTTTTAACACCATTTATTTTATTTACAATCTGTCTCTTTTTGAGACAATAAGTAAATTATTTTACTGTACAACTACGCGTTTCATTACATACTTAATATTTAATTTATAAAGAAAACGAAAAAAAAAATAATAAATAAAAATAATTTGAAAATAGTTATATTGAGAATAACTTTTGCACTATATTTGTTCTAATCTTGTAGAAGTTTATGTTTCTTGAGCCTGGTACTCTTGATTGACGTTCCTAGTACATTATGTATGAGTTGATTTGGATGATTTTGTTGTGTATTTTTTATAACAATTTTTGATTTCTTCTTTAACAGATGGTATTTGTAAATCATTACGAATGATTTCATTTGTTACGAACCTCGGAGCGTTGACGATGTTAAGTAGAACCTTGGATTGAATTCCTTCCAAAATTTCTACATTTGAAATGAGAAATTATTGATATACTCGTAAAAATACGTGTTTCCGTTAACGAAATTTATTCCGACGAATTCTTATAGTGTATTACCAACTCCATAAAGAAGAAACGAATTTTAAAAAATCGTTCCCAGGATACATATTATCTACAGTTGATAGATTAGGAACTGACTTTATCGACGAGACATTTTATATATTATATAATAATTTATATGTATATATTAGATTATATATATATTTTTTATTTATATATGTTATAATATGTATAATAATATACACACACATGGCTGAAGCTCTTCTAGTATATTAGATTAGATTTCACTTTCGAGGAATATGTTACAGTGAAATTTTATTTTGCTAATCTATCTTTAAAGATGGTGGAGGATGAGGTGGGGGGGGGGGGGGGGGCACAGTAGAATAGGCTAAAATGCGAGACTAAAAAAATCGTTTAAAAATTAACATCATTATTCAGTATATGTGCGTTCTTCGCCAAAGCTTCAAAAAAGTGCGATCTTCTGATAAATATCAGTAGTTGGCCGCATCTTCCGTTGCAAATTGAGTACGTGGTCGACACATGGAGGGAAGTAGTCTCGAGAGTTCATTCGTAACATATGCGCTCGAGAGCTTTTATTGTTTCACCAGACCCTATATATATTTTTTAAACAAATAGTCACATTAACATTTTTTTTATTTTTTGTCGGTCGACATAAAACCTACAACAGAATAATGTTTTCCCATATTCGCATTTGACGTTGAATTTAACCGCATCGATGGGTTCGGGCACATTCCGTTTTGTATATTGTATTAATTCATATACGGCTAGTACTGGTGTATATAGGGGCTCTATAGGGCGTCTAATGAAGGAGGAACCCCAAATCATATTGAAGAAATATATGCGGGAGGTATATATGGGAATCATACTCTTATAGTGCAATAAACGTAACAGGATCACGGTACATAGCCCCCGTCGATGACCCTTCAGTGCCTGTGGCCACTTTCATGTATATAACATTGAGAATCAGTAATTTCGTAGGGGATCTAGTACTGACGATAAGTATTTTATGTATAAATATATATGTATGTATGCGTATAATTATTTTTTATTGTATGCTTTATTCTTACATGTAATATACGTCAAGTAACCACCAAAAAAAAACAAAAAAAAATATCCAAACCCTACTATATATTTGCGATTTAAATACATATCGCTTGAGAACTACAAGTTTAAAATTGTATAATGAAGCCAAATACAACTCTGGTAAGTACGATTGGTCAAATCCAATATTTTCACTTCATTGTGATTTTATTCTGTGCGATGTAAGACCTGTATATTTGTCGTTATATTCTAAAATGTTTTTATAATCTGTAATGTTATTCTTCTAAAATTGCTATACCAGAATATGATTAAGTCAGTATCTATTTATACATTACTTAGAAAATATAATAAAACATTTTTTAATGGAAAATAGTGTCTTACGAAAGTAGCTTTTGGTTAAAGCTCAACTGCATTTAACATCAGAATATTCGGAAATATTCTTCCAACTTTCATCAGAGTGGCAACATTGTTTCGCATTCGGTCTCTTTTAGGTTCTTTGTTTCGGGACTCTTGACTAAATTAAGAAATCTATTTCTGAGTACATTCCACCTGTTGCTAAACAACATGCGCTCAATGCTGGAATGTAGCGTTTTAGATCACGTTCATTTCAATTGCATTCAATATATATATATATATAAATCCATTGACGTACTTGTAGGGCGATTTAAATTGAGAGAGGCTATCAATTTAGGTAGGACCTAGGACCTTGTTTTTAAATGGACACTCGATACCTAAACAAAACTTTGTAGTATTTTTAAGTAACTGTACGAAGAAAAGTATATGAGACAGTCCACAAATCCGACGTATATAAAAAATGACGTATTAATTCGTTTCTATCGATAGCAAACTTTTTTTCAGGTCATATTATTTGTTCGAGGATGACCCCCCATTGTGATGCTTTTAAATGGAAGGCAAGTGCCAACTAAATATAATTCCCTATAATAAAACTAGCAACAGAATAAAATTTTGAAACTGGACGTTTTTTGCTTATAATATTTTTTATGTAAACTCTTCAATTTTATAAATGATCATATCGATGAGAAAGTTTAATTCTCTTATCTGGTAAATACCATTTAAAAAATAAAACATATTTATTTGAATGAAAATTGTTGAGATATGATATCGATTTGAAGTTGCTGTAAATATCATACAAAAAAACATTTCTACTTTCTTTATCATACGAAAAAAAAGAAAGTCACTTCTACAAGATAAATCCTGCCTCTCACGGATCGCCTGTGTCAAATAAAGGTAGTCTGTATGTTCTTTCTTTTATGGGTATAAGACGGGAGATGAAAAACTAAGAGGGAAAGAAGACGATCTTACCAACATTGGCCATAAGACCACATGCTATGCACATGGATTTGTAGACTTAGTGTTTTTAGATATTCAAGGACTGAGTTATACGAGTTATACCAGTACTGCGGTTATTCACTCATATTTCATCGATACTCGCTAGTCTCAATAATGTTCCCATTGCGATAGACGTTTTTAATTTACGCATTTACGTGAAACTTTCTTCGATTCCCTATGCAGCAGTTACGAAGATAATTGCTGTAAAAATCATGTTTTATGGTGCAATATGATACTTATCAATTGAATTATGTTAAATTCCTTTTTTTAATTACCAAATTGCAGTAAACCTTGATTATTATGTTATTATTTATATTATTATTATGCGCGACAGATTAAAAAAAACGTTTTTAGTACATTATGTTTACAAACATGTAGTATATAGTTAATTTTCCTGAAAAAGAAAACTTTTCCACAAATACAAGATAAAGTAGTACGGTCGATAACGTCAATTCCTAACCTAAAACATTCAAATTAAACAGAAAGTGAATATATTTTCAAGTCAAAATCCATTTCAGGGCACTTTTATTCGTGTTTTTTACGATTGTTAACTGAAAAAGAATTTGTTATCTTCAAGTAAATATTTACTTCCATTAAGAAAAGATTTTCTCTACTTAAGACATTACATTAATACATTACATTAATACTAGTCAAATACAGGGTTTTTTTTTAATCACTGTTAAAAAAAGTGTAAGTGTGTTTAAAAAAAAACGTCCACACGTTGGTTTCGATTAACTGATTTGAACTATTTAAATTTTGTCATTAATGATTTTTTATCATCTTTTTTTAATAATCACAGCCGTCAGATTGTTAGAAATTCATGCCGTGGATGGAATTTTGTTCTGGGAAAAAATAACCCACCGTTCGAAAAATTTAATATAATTTGTTGAATAACAGAAAATTCTTACCTTAACAAGATAATTAATAAAAAAATTTCAAATCTCAACTATGTAATAAAATAAAAAATTGACTTTTACGTATCAAAATTATTTATAAACATTTTTTAATATTGTAATGGGTGCCTTGGTGGTAACAATAATAATAATTTTTGTAGCATGTGATTATTATATAGTATTGTTGAACTTATTAAATAAACCCACTTCATAAATTTAGAATGCGCAAACTCATCAGTTCTTAAATTTTCTGCATTTGTAAATCAACGTAGAATATATAAGCATACCTTTCAAGCAACGATACATCGTTACATATATTTCAACGCTATTATACATATAGAAACTGGTCCAATAAATTGCGAATCGCATTAATGTCGACCTATAAACGGTAAATAGGCCAAACTATTTTATTAACTGATGAATGAATTCATCCCTGAAGGGTTCAATGAATAGTGTCTTTAACCTATATTAAAATGTTCATTGTAAATTCGGAGTAAAATATTTAAAATTTTAAATTTAAATTTTATATCTATTATAAGATATAAAATATATTATAATAGATGTAATTCTGTCTCAATTATAGTAATTTGGAAAATTCTACATCATATTATTCCAAGGCCAGTTTCCTGTTGGAAATGTAACATTTTCCGTGATATTAATTAGATACTTTTTTTTTTTAATAAGTCCTGCACAATTTGCACCCAGTTACTGACCAATATTTTTAGGCACATATATGGGATGACTTACTTAAGCATTTTGTGTCCAATTTCTGCCTACATTCTGCCCAATATTATTGCAATATTTTTATATACATTTATTATGAATAAGGTTCTGTACACCATAGACATAATGATCTTCTATCACATTTATTATCACACTTATATCACCAACACTTTGTTCATAAGTTTCATCATATTCTTTGCTCGTATTATCACTATATCTACATTGTTATTGTCATTAAACCTTTTTATCAGAATGGACGCGTGGGGTTTGTTCGTCATCTTCTTCTTCAAATGTGACAGGATCCATGACTTCAACCTCATCCTTTCAAATATTTACGTCGCAGAAAATCAATTGCAGTCGATTTTTATGGAGCTTTACATCTCGGTGTTTTATTATATATGTTTAAAACATTATAAAAGAAAATAGGTCAAATTGTCATCCTAGTAAGTTTGCATAGGCATTGTGTTTCAAATCAAATAAAAAAACGGTTTTAAGGAGTCATGTAATAAAATAAACTGGATATTTTTAATGAATAGTATATGTATCTATACATGTCCATTTTGTTTTATATACTTATTTTTAATAATTTTATGGCATAATTATTAGACACGATAATTATGTACACATTTTAAATAATTTGAATAAACTGTCATAGGCAAGATATTTAAGCAAAATCGTTGGCACTTTAAATTCAATTTTAATTTCTAGTATTTGGACAGTTTTGTAACAAAAAATTGTTCTATTTATTTTTATCAAGTTATTGTTCAGTTTATGAACACTTTTACTGGATATACACTTTTAAACCCATCATTTTAGACAGCAACTAGCTATTGTATCTCGTAAAATTGGACAGAATTTATTATAGTATAGGGATTTAGAAAATTATTTCTAAATTATACATACAATTTTTCCAAATTTCGGAGAAATATTTTGCAAATATTTTGATGTGACACTCAACTTATTTATTTGAAGAATCAATTCAATTAAGTGTCGTCAGCATGTTAAATTTTAGATTTAGTTATATGCGTCACTTTAAGAAATTGATAGATTATAGATTCTTATTTATGTACATATTTTTTTAAACTGATATTTTAATAATGATTTTTTAAATTATTATCAATATTATATACCTATATAAAATAAATGATAATAGTAAGAATTTTTATATATATAACCGATAAGTCCACGCAGTGACTTCCCGACGATCGGTTACTGTATCCAGGCGTAAATCTTGACTAAATTCAGTCTTTGAGTTTCAGCTGTAGCCTACAGATGGCACTTGTGGTGTAATTCTCATCCATAAGGATCATCAATATTAATTCGATATTTTTAATAAAAGTGATTGTCCTTTTCTTTTCTTAAAATGTTATATAAAAATTCTATTTAATTCGTGAAAAATTATTTTGCGATGCCGTTTTCCAATTATTTTCTTTCATGGTTTAAAATAATAAATTATCATTTACCATTATAAGTATGCGCATAAACATTCTTGTTGTTAAAATAAATGTTATATTCAATTAAAAGATTACGTCGAAATGCTTTACAAGCAGTAGGAAAATTAATTTGGCGTTGAAAAACGAGTGTATATAAGATCTCTCCGTTTTATAGTTGGTAATGTGCGAAAGTGAAAATGGAAAGTTTGAACTTTATGTCTTATCCATTGTAAAGTATTTCTGATAAAGCGTTCTTAAATATTCGTATTTTTAATGGTTAAAACGATAATACGGCGGTTGCACTTAGAAATTCTGTATTAATTAAACTAATTACCGCATTTACTTACACAAGCTTATAATCATTATGAAGCTCAAATATTTGGGTTTTCAGTTTATTGTAGATTTTCGTTAATCACTGATGCGTTATATAAATAAATTCTTAATTCAGATTGAATTCTGTACCTTTAATATTGATGCTAACTTCAAATATTTTATTTTATACATAAAAAATCAAACGAATACAGGAAACATAAATAATATAGGTAAAAATGATAATATGAAAGCAAGGATAGTTATCAATCACCAATTAAGTACCTATTTTTTACCATTTTTTTCTCACTTGAGATTTATGAGTAATTTTATATATATTACAAGAGTATTTTGATTAATCATTCAATAGGAATGCAGAGACAGAAATATAGGGGTATTTCTGGGGCCCAAATTAAGAAATTCAATATGGCGTTCAAAGTGCAAAAATTTATTAAATCTAATCAGATATTAATTCTCGAGAGTGATTAAGACATTTTGTTGGTAATTATGAGTTTACAAGGATTCCAAATGCTTGTACAACTAAAATGCAATTCGTCCCCGAGGATTGTTTTCGTTGCGAATTTTGTAACCGCACCATTACCAAAAGTACTTTTTCCGCTTTTCACGACTAATTCTGTATTGGGAATGTAAAAAGTAGTACATCAATTCGATAAAGCAATTATGCACTATTGAATTTTCAATTTCTTTATTGTGTGACTGACTGCATCCGTAAAACTGCATTAATTGGCATAAGAAAGTAAATGATAATTCGTTAATGAAACCTTATGTTAATTCGTAATAGGTAAAAAGTACCTGTATTTTCGAAAAGAGTACTAAAACAATTTTGACCATTTATAATTTTAATAAAAACTTCGTCGAGTTCTATATACCGTTCCCCCCACAAAATTCTGTACGTGGTTATTCCAACTTTACGAGTATAACTCAATTTAAGTTTATGACGTACCACAGAGGAAACGTTACAAAACGTTTCCTCGTAACGTACCGACGCATGAAATTACGTTGGGTATGCTGATATACACTGACCTAAAGAAACGTTAAGACGACATGGACTTTCGTTATTAACAGCTCGCACGCCGAGTCGTCTTCAACTGTGATTTTGATGCTAATTTATTATTTTTAGTATTTTCTCTTTAGATTTAGTGCCTTTTCTCTTACAATATATAGAATTTATGACAAATAAACAAATAAGATACTTACCACCACGTATAACATTCTTATATAATATTTTTATACGATTGCACTTCAGTTTCTCTTCAGTTGTATACCTTCCGCATTACAATTCTTATATATAGTGTATTTATTCATTGTCTGTTCATTGTTGAATCTTGCTCTAATTATTTTTTTAATAATTTTTGACTTATTTCCATGAATTATTGTTTACGTATATTTTGACACGTTTTTTTTCATATATTTAAAAAATTGTTACGTTAAGTATGATTTTTTGTTATGTATTTTTTGTAGGAATTTGTATCAGAGAAAGAGAGAGAGAGAGATTGTGGAATTGTTTAATGGGAAATAACGACTATATCGCGTATAACCAAATATGCCTTTAATTCTTTCCATTCCATTCACGATAGCGCCTCTTACGTTATGATCGGACCATCGACAACATATAAATCATTAAAGCGTGTGTTCGACGACGCATATGTAAATAGGCCAATTAGAAACTTGTTCACGTATCATTCACTTTCGCTAATGAAATCGAAGATAATTCGCCGATGGCGGTGTTCGTGATATAAGACGAAGTTTAAATCTGTGTTGTCGATAAGCTGCGAATTCAGAAAATATATGACATTGAATAAAATATTCAATGACTTGGGTAAATAATGAGCGTCACAAGACGACTTTTATTTTAAATCTATAGGAATAAATTGTTATGTTTTATCAAATTATCATGTATACACACACTATATAGTTGCCCGAATAAAACTTTGATCAAATATTATATGAAATGATGAAAATTTACTTTGGGTTATTCTGGTTTTTCTTCTCTTCTCATTATTCTTCATATCGTAATGATTTCCTACTGTCGTCCTACCATAAGATCCTGGTCCAACTGTGACAGCCTTTTTTTAAATGCCTATAATTTCTAAACGACGGTGATGACGACGGTATAATGTTGACGATATTTAAATGTGATGACAGTCGTAATTACGATAATGATGTTGCTTCTGTCGAATTGATTGGCGAATAAAGAAGCCATTTCGAATTTCCAGGTTAATTTATCTTGAAACTATATTGTAATATTATATTTATTTCCATTTGCAATTTCTTGCGTAACCTATGAAATTATAATATTACGATTGTGGTTTTTATAAATATTTAATTAAGTAAGTGGAAAAATATGTTTAATCGTAATGCGAATTTAAATTGATATTGTACTTGAGAATAGAAGATTCCCACATTTTTGTTATCGGTTAATTAGAGTTTGATTTTTCTATCAATTCTGGTTAATTAATTTTACGCAACGAATAACGTAAGATGCCCTATATGTTCAGTATACTAAAGAGTTGAAACTGAGCTCAACTTCAATCATAAATTAATTTTTTTGTTTAAATTCATTTTAAAAAAGTGTTTAAGTTTTAATACCGACCCGTTCATTCAGATTTCATTGTAATATTTGTTAAACATTATTGCGGAATTTAGGAAGTTGACCCTGGAAAAAATGACGAAAAAGTTACGGGAATATAAGATAATATTAAATAAATCGATTATACCGCATCATACATATGATTGATGGTATATTTCACATATTTCCGTAAGAAGTGTCCATTCGTTGAAGATACCCTATAAACGTCAAGTGGACATTATAGAATAAAAAAGAACACGATTTAACCTTGTTATTCAATAGCAATAGTAAATGATCTATTATAACAATATATCAACATTCAAATAGCGCTTTGGACGTTCGGTATACGTTACATGGCTATGGATAAGTGCTCTTAAATAGAAAATATATAATACCTATAAAGGACGTTCATATTTCGTTCGTGATGGTTAACACTTTTTGATATATTCTCGATCTTCTTTTGACCAGGTAAAGGAATCAATGGTAGGTTCTGGTCATATCGTACTATGTTTTAAGCACTGAATATCAAGTTCTATATATACATATATATGTATATTATTCAGAAAGTATACTATACATATACAATGCATTTTCCTCGTATACCATTCACAATTAGTACATTCACAACTTTATTCAATCACAATATGTACATTAATAACGTATCCGTTCATACGTAATTTACAATGTATTAATTTATAAGATTTATATTTCAAATCCATACATTTGCAATGAGTTCTTTTACAATGGATAGATTCACAATGTATATGTTATAAATGTATACATTCAAGATACATTCAAGATAGGATGCATTTACAATTCATTCATTCGCAATGTGTACATTTATAATGTATTAATTTACAATGCTTACGTGCACAATGTATACATTCTCAATGCACACATTATATAATTTATACATTTAGAATGCATACATTTACAATGTATACACTCACATCGTATGTATTCATAATGTATACGTTCACAATAATCTATACATTTATATATATGTATATATATACATAATCAAGGTATATATGTATATACGTATACAATTAATTCATTCATAATGTATACATTACAATATATACATTCAGAATTCATATATATTTACAATGCATACTTTTTCAATGTATATGCACTCACAAAGTATATGCATTCACAATGCATAAATCCTCAATGTACTACTTTTAAATAAGTTTGAATGTTTTATATTTCCTTATCATTTCCCATGTTTAATTTACGCGGACGGTCCTCGTAAGAGCCAAACCTTCGTAAAAGCCACCTGACCAAAAAAAAAACGTCCTCATAAAATACTTGTCTAACATATACATATATTCACAATGTTTTCATTCACAATGTGTACATTCAGAATGCATATACAATGAATATTTTTAAGATGCATTCATTTACAATGTACAAATGCACAATGTATGCATTCGCAATTCAAATATTATAATGTGTACATTCAGAATGCAGATATATTTACAATGTGTACATTTACACTGTACACATTCATAATGTAGAGAAATAAAAAATAAAAAAAAAAAATTCATTGTACTAAATTACAAATAAAAAATAAAGTATTTTGACGTTTCGATCCAAAGTGCGGATCCTCTTCAGAGAGTAATATTACTTTTCGAAATGGATTAGTAAAATGACTTTATTATTTTCAATATTTCTCTACATCCCAGTCGCGGTCGTAAAGTTTTTAACAATTTTTTATTAATTTATACATTATTCATAATGTATATTATGTAATGTATACCTTCACGATGTGTACAATTACAATGCATTCATTTACAATGTATACATGTATAATGGTATACCTTTACAATATAGACATTTACAATGTATTCATTCACAGTATATTTACAATGTGTGCATTTATAATATAGCTTTTCAATGTATATACGTGCACAATGTATACATTACAATGTATATACATTCACAATTCAGATATTATAATGTATACATTCAGAATGCATATATTTACAATGCACATATTTACAACGTGTACACCCACATTATAAGCCTTCACAATGTATACAGTCACAATGTAAGCACGCTCACATCGTAAGCACTCACAATGTATACATTCAAGATATATATATTAACATACACTAAAAAAAATTTGTTATTTTCAAGTAAATATTTACTTTAATTAAGAAAATATTTGAATTAAATAATAAGATTTACTAAAAATAAGGAAACATTTTCTTAATTCAAGTAAATATTTACTTGAAAATAACAAAAATTTTTTTCAATGTACGCATTCATTCGCAATGTGTACATTCAGAATGCAGATACATTCATAATGTGTTTAAAATGTGTACATATTTACAACGTATATATTCACAATATACACATTCACAATATATGTTAGAAAAGTATTTTATGAGGGCTTTGTTTGTGTCATCAAGCGGCATTTACGAGCACTTTTTGGCTCTTAATTACGAGTACCGTCCTTGTAAATTACTGTTCTAATATATATTATGTATGTAATATACGTTATAGAACAGTATAATATATATGATGTACCTTTAAAATGTATACATTCAAAATATATACATTCAGAGAGATCACAATGATAGATTAGATAGAAATCTACCCATATCATATCCACGTGGAAAATCCTTGTGGTTTCCACACCGGTCAATCATTAATTTAATGCAAATGTAAAATCCATTCAAACTTTCAGTAGGAATCACACAAAAAGTACTTAGTATGATTAGGTAGTGCATTTTCGCTCTTTTGCGTTCTGATGTACGTATAGACAACCGCTACGTGACATCACACAGAAATGTCGGCGCGGTAATTAATGAAATTGCAACCATTGTAACACTTTCCGCCGTTCTATTTTTCGACGAAGAAAAAAGTCTCAGTTAAAATAATTAAAGCCGTACGTTATCCTGCCGATAGCCGCTAGTTTTTTTTTTATCGGCGCGTCCAATTAAGGCGCGCGAATTCAATTAATTTTTCGACGTCGTATTTTTTGGCACACACTGACCCGCCCGCCCCTCTTTTTTTTTTTTTTTTCGATCCAACCTTTCTATATCTTCCGCGCAAAATTCAGATGAGCGGCAGTGCCAAGGTCTCGCAATGCTCAATCCCATTTGAGACCTACTTTTAAACGTGCCGGAGAAAGTAAGAGGATGGACGGCGTCGGTCGGCTGGGGCGGCAGCAACAGCAGCAGCATTCGCGTGCGCTCGAGAAAGTAAAGTCTCGTTCACACGTGCACACATATATATAAACGTGAACAATATAGGGCGACGTGTATATACCCATCAGGAGAGAATCGTAATTGCGCGATTTTTGGTTAGCCCCTCCGCGCAAAGTGTAAAGAAATGTTTTCTTTCTCGCCCCGCCAGCATATATAGACTGCGGAAGCGAGCGGTATATACATATAGCGTCGGATTAGGAAGGAAAGATTTCACAATTCAAGATGTTTTCTCTTATTATGAGACGACTCCGATACGCGCATATACTTATAACGTGTACCTATATATATACATACGTACATCACCACACGTAATCTTGTAACTGGTTTTGAAAAAGTATCCACTGTGGTGAGGGTTAAAAATTATCGTAAAAAAATTAAATGTAAATATCGAAGAGTAATTAATGCGTCGGCTCGTTTATAATAATTTCTTATATATTAAAATCGTGAAAAGGCCTTTCTAAGTCAATCAAAACAGAAGCTACTTTCATTTTCTCCGAGAATCCATCGCTGTGAATCTATATGCAGTCTCTCAAGATTTATGATGCATCGTTCTTATTCGTTTTCGTACATATATGTTTGACGTTGAAGAAAATGATTTGCATTTATCGCGTTTAGATCTCGTCAGTGAACTGCTCATGTACAGCGAAATGTAAGGTTGCATCCGATCAGTAGAAGCTTTTTAGCTCCGGGATGAAATATCAAGATTAGCATTGGAACGGTAGTTGTCAGTGACATTAGATAAAATATTTTTTATTTTGCCAAGTCGCAATTGTACGTCAGATAACATTAGAGAATTTCGGAAGAAAACAATAATGATTTTGGAAAATATACGTGTAAATTGGAAAAAGTTTTTGAGAAAAAAGGTGATTCTTATATTTACGGATTTATCGCGAATCTACATCGGGGATTCCCGTACGACCGAATTTTACTTATTGCTGTCGTGGTGAAAGTTTACGGTAGATATGGATATATAGGGGAATTTCTATCCGTCTGAATCTGTTATTGTAAATTTGTTATTTTCAAGTAAATATTTACTTGAATTAAGAAAAGATTTTCTTGAATTAAGTAAGATTTACTAAAAAGAAGGAAACATTTTCTTCATTCACGTAAATGTTTACTTGAAAATAACAAAATTTTTTTTCAGTGTACTAGTATGAGGCGGTCATTTCATTTACAAAAATAATTACGATCTACAATAGATAAAAAAAGGAATAAGAATTTGACTCTTTAAGTTTACGACAATTGCAGTGAATGTATATCGAATTTTGAATCCGAGCCAATGTTTACGTTTTCATTTTTTGTATTAAAACGCCCAAAAGTATTACAATTACTAGTCGAAATAATTGAAATGGATTTATGATCAATGAAAAATATTTTTGAATAGAAACCAATACTGGACATTGAATTAGTTTATTTTAATCCTATGGATCCTAAGAGTAGAAAGGGATTAAAAGAAAAAAAAAATTTAATTTCCCGTCAGTTCATTCTTAATAATATTCAAAATGAAATGAGGTAGATCTATTTGATGAAATACTCAATTGGATTAAATCTAATCCAAAGTAAACCCAGAATTTCAAACACTACCCTATAGTAGAAAATAAGACCAGTTTATGGCCATCTTTTCTGGGCTCCATTATACTTTTAACATAGAGGCCAGAAAAGATGGCCATAAAATGGTGTTATTTTCTACTAGGGTATTAATTGTTGAATATTGAATTTATTTCAATTATTGAATTTTGAATTACATTCGAGAAATTAAAAATGGATAAAAATTAGAATTACTTTGGGATTATAAATAACAATCTCTCGGCTTTATACTATTTATTGATAGTTAATTTTAATTTGATTATATTCCGAAACATGGACATTTGATCCAGATGTAGGAGATCAGAGAATTGAAGATTTTTCGACTTGCGATCGATCAATTTTAAAAAACCGACGACTGTTTTTTTTTTCGTCATATATATAATTCGCCATACATTTGTAACAACAAAAAATTTGTTATTTTCAAGTAAATATTTACTTGCATTAAGAAAAGATTTTCTTTGAATTAAGTAAGATTTACTAAAAAGAAGGAAACATATTCTTAATTCAAGTAAATATATTTACTAAATAAATATTTACTTGAATATAGAAATTTTTTTTTGTGGGTATACATGTATTTCTTATAACGTTTTATGTTTACGTGAAAAAATTTTTGTAATAGATTTTTACTGTGGAATGTCAGGAAGTCAATGGCTATATTAATTCTAAATAAGTGAAGTAATACGTAATATAGGGACTATTCATGAATCGATTTTAATTCTCATTTCTGTAATTAATGTCTATAATTCATACTCGAGTTGTTCTCAAACACTTGCGAGAGAACTGCGCGCCACCTAGTAGCCGGTTGTCGAACTATATCGACATTTATATTTTTCATTTCGCCATATGTCTACTGATGGCAATAATGTGTATCTTCGACATGATTTTCTTTTATCTTTCTGAGTTTTCTCTTTTTTTTTTTCAATGAAACCGCCGCAACTTTATCAGAAGCAAATATTTCAAAATCACGACTAGAGCGATAAAAATTCATTAGTCACCCTTAATTCTTCTTAAATTTCATATCATTGTATATATTTAGTTTTCCATAATGCTTTTCTATTGTCCTTAAATGTAATCTTTTTATTTCTCTTTTATTTACAGCTGTAACGGACGTCGATAAACCGTCACGCGTCTCGCTTCATTGTATCGAAATTGGCGTTTTTCAACTTGTCCCCGGTTACTTGACATTTTACCGCAGAAACTGACAAGAAATTTCATCCTAACGTTTGTATATATATATATATACAGCAATAGTTTAAACGAAGATTCATCTGATGGAATATGATATGTGTTTCGGTGTGGTAGAAACGTGCAAGTTAATGTACTCTGGTTTCCAATAAGGAGAATAAAACGGCATTGTATGCCCAAGATGGGAATCTATGTCACCTATAAAACAAAGAGAGTCAAGGGCGAATGAGCGCGTCTGCTCGGCGCTGACATATCCTGCGGAAGTGTTTGGCGACGAGACGCAAATACCCTGGAGCAAGAAATACGTACTTCTGTTATCTTCCATATATTTGTTTCATACTTTTATCAAGCCTTGACGTCTTTTCGGATCGCTTATGTAAATATTTTGTGATTGGAACTATAACGACGAAATCAGTGTCAGTTTTGACTTGAAATCTTTTGACTTGTTTCATATAATTATTTCCAGCCATTGGATTAAAATGGATTGAAATTTTGAATCTATACGAATATTAACGAAACCATGATGCGAATTCAACGACTCGATCCTTTAACTAAAAGAAGCTAATTTTGGACAGAAAATGTACAGAAATTAAATTTGGTTAATTCCATGTTATGGATTCATAACCATATTTTTAAAATGAGATTCGTTATAATTCTAAAAATGCTAATAAAAAATAGCTCAATTTTATCTCTTTCACCTTTAACGAAAATTCAAGACAATTGAATCGTAAAGGATTGAGATGGATTCAATCCGTTAACTATAAAGGAAGCTAATTTTGGACATACGATATGTAGAAATGAAATTTGATTAATTACATGTTTATTTATTTCTATGGACATTATTATAATCATGATTTTAAAATGAGGTTCATTAAGGATAGAAAGGAATTCAACTAGAATAAAATTAATCAATTTTCATATCTTAATTGAAATTAGAATTAGAATTTAAAATAGAACTTTGAAATGATATTGTAAATCAAAAATAGAGTTTGATTACTTAGAGTATTGATAATTCTTAAAAAAAAATTGTATTGTTGTAGACACAAATATGATTAACAGAAATGAAGAAATAAAAACCTAAGATATTTGGACAATGACAATCTATAAAAAAATCGATAAGAAATATTAATACGATGTTAAACTAAAGATAGGCGCGAAATCATGATATTTAACCGAGCATGCCATCAATATGTGACATATATAAATTGCACATGATTGACATATACATCTTTAAGGCAGGAGATAACGTACACTCGTGCAAGTAGGTGCGGCACGAAATCGTTCCGAATAAAGAAAACATTAAATTAATAACAATACAATATACGAATAGAAATTATAATTAATAATTAAAATTGCAATATTATGTATATGCTTTATATCACTTACGTTAGCAATGGCCGACTTTATTGACTGAATTTATTGAGTGACGCACACGCGCACACATATATATATACAACTTGGACTTTTATTATGACGAATAATAAGATAAATTATACGTTTAATTCATATAAAATTAAAAAAATGGCTGTTTTTATTAACGACGCTAAATAAGACGAAAGAATGTGATAGAATATTAAATTAAGTACCCTGGTAGAAATGAAAACATTTCTTAGCCAATTGTTAGACAGTTCAGATATTTACCATGTTAAAGACATAAGAGAAATGAACAGTGTAAGAAAAAAATGGATAGATTTCTACTAGGGTATATCCAATTGAAAATCTAATCGCGAACTCATGTAAAAAATCGCATGCATTATAGATCATTCGTTATACGTACGATTTTAGAAATATATCGAAAATCTCCGATTATGGGAAACGCCGCGTTGCGCAATCACTTTTACTTTTTAAACACATAAATATAGAGCATCATTTTAACACATCACTTTCGTAATTTGACGAAGGCGAGGTAAGTGAGAAGCTGACAAACACTTCGTTAAATAGAAACCTATTATTCGTCACACGTATAGGGAAAAAAATACCAGTAAAAAAGAAAGTGCTACTTTTTGCGAGTTAAATCGAACTCGTTAGATTAACTCATTATCGTGTTATTTATATTATTTAAATTAAAAAACATACTGATGAAGGGAACGAAAAAGAATCACTGCAATTGTATCAAAGCTGTCCAAATAATTTGGAGATTTTCAATCACTTCAAACAAATTAATGTGATTGAAAAAATAAAAAATTTTTGTTTTTATTTTTAAATAATGGTTATAGCTATGATTCAAGTTGTTCGAAAATCTCATCGGAATATAACCTATTTTATTATTTTTCTCGAGTTGTCTTTAGCGTAAAAACTTATGCACGGTAAATCCACGAGCTTCGCTCTGCACAATATTTATAGGTCGCTGATTCCAAGTACCTAACGTTTTCCTTTTATTACTTGAATGACAATTTTTATATTCCCAATTTTTATCCTCCATTCCATACGCACAGATATAAAAATGCAATAAACCATTTTAAAAGATTGAGTTATAGAAAACAAATTTTTACTTCCACTATTTCGTGAGTCGTATTTTTAATTTAAAATTTATCTATGATTTTTTTCTGTCTTAATTTGTCTATATTTTATTTAATTGAATTATTTCGTTTCATTAAGTATTTTATTAAATTATATATATATATATATATATATATATATATATATATATATAATTAACATTTTTTTTCTTAAAATGCTTTTTACGTCTTTGGTTTTCGACAATAAAGTTTTTCTGGTTAGATTGAATCTTTTTTTTTTGACAACTTCGATTTTTGTATTGATGACTTTCGAGATGATGATGATGATGATGATGCAGAGAATTTTCGTTCAAACAAAAGTTTTTAGAGATTAAGAATTGTTACTTTTTACGATTGAAATCTATCGAAATCAGGGAAAAACACCCCTAATCTAATTAATAAAAAGAAAATAATTTTCCGAATGCATTTTCTGTTATTCTTGTTCGAAATCCTAAGGATTTCTGTTCTACGATTTTGTTAACGGATTTTCGGTTAACGATCAAATGATAAATAAGTTAGATTAAACATTTTTCAAATTACATTTTATTTTTCGTGATCCGACTAATGAATAATAAAATGTTTATTCAAGACAATTTCTTATTACGAGGTTCTCATTTTGGACGTGTTAAAAGTCTTATTTAATTTTCGTCATATATTTTTCATTCTTGAACATTTAAAATAAGTACATATGAAAACTGAATCTATGATAATGAAATCCTATATATAATATAAATTTGCTCAATTCCCATGAACTGTAGGTAGGGGTGGCGGGGGGTGTACCGCTCACCTAAGGAAAGTATCGTTTTTTATAAACGCAAAAATAATTTCAGATTTATTCAACGATTGAAATCGATTCTTTAAAGTCCCAACGGTCATATGCAAAAAGATCTAAATTTTTATTGACACCAAAAATAATGAATTATAGAATTTAACAAATATCAACGATCCAACGAGGTTATTTCCTATATCTTTGTGGGTAATACCGCTTAGGCTGTCTCTAATACCGTTCATCGATTCATAATACCGCTCTGCAATCTGTCATACTATATCGAGATGGAAAAATCGATTTTGACCAAACTCGAAGTCGACGTCC